>JASAMY010003164.1:0-33317 GCA_030248085.1 Paralinhomoeus sp. GSCO2_6 | reverse complement strand
GATGGCCCATCTATGCTGACTTTATTTGGGCATCACTACTGGTCCCTTCGCTTCGCCTCTGGAAGGTAGCGTTGCCTTGCCATGCCACTAGTACACTAGCGTCATATTCTGGCACAATCTGAAATACACCATATACGTTGCTTGTATCCTTGTGCACGTCTTTTTACAGTTCAGTTGCTGTTTTGAGGTAAAATTTGTAGAAGTGCAACATTGTATGAGGTCAATTAAAATCCCTCCCCCAAGTTGCTGCTGTGCTATGATTACAAATTGGTTACTTGAGGGAGGAATGAGGAGGGAGGTCAAGCCTGATGATTCGATAGGGGAGGACTTCAACAACAAAAAGATCATAAAAAGATTTCAAGAAATCTATGCCTGGCAATACATACGGCTGATAGCACTAGCAAACAAGCAAGAAGGGGCTTGCTTGCTTGAGAGTAGGCATCCATTTTCATGTGTCTGACAGTGCCCTGACAAGCACTTCCTCTCCACATTCCTCCATTCCTCGGGTGACCCAAAACTCTACAACTCACTGTTGTGAGAGTGTTGCAAGCCTTCACCCACTGTAGAGGCAGGGTGGGGTGGCTAGCATGCTCGGCCCGTAGTTAGATTGTAGGGAGGATGGCGCATGCGTCCTTTCTAAACGGTTTAGACGAGACCAGACGAACCAGTTTGTTTGAAGCTGGATGTTTTTACAAACGGCGTGCAATCCGTCAATAGCCCGTTGCAGAACACTACTCAGGCGAGCATGGTGTCGGTGAGGCGCCTGAGTCCGTTGACGACGCGGCGCGACCTCGTCACGTTTTTCGGCCGTTTCGGTCAGCTGATCGCGTGCAAGCTGGTAAGTGTCAGCATAAGCATAACTGTAGCTGGTGGGTTGGCTGTAATCTGACTGTTGTGGGTGAATGATGTGTATGCAACTGCTCGCTGACGTACAAGCTGTATATTACGTGTATGCCATGCCGTTTCTGCTCTTAAAACGAGAACTCGTATAGTGATCAGTGGGGCAGCTGAGGGGATTCGAAGGGGGCGATCGCCCCGCCCCTTTGGATTCCCAAACCAATCGTTTGGCATTCTTTCTGCCTATAGGATGCTTCTCAAGACTGTTTTTTGTGTTTTTTTTTTGCGTTTGTAAGGCGCCTTTGGGACCAAAGTCTTCTCATAAAATTTACTTTAAATTGCTGGAATTTATAAAGATACTTTTTCGGGAGAACCCTTTTGGGGTGCACGGTGCACCCGGGTGCACGGGCAGACCCTCTTTGGGGGAGACAGCGGAACAATGCACACCGAAATGATATTCTTCTTCAAATTAGGATTTAGCTTAGGCTTTGGCTTGGCTGAGGCTTAGGCCTAGGCTTGGCTTGGCTTGGGTTAGGGTCAGGCTTAGGCCTAGACTTAGACGTGGCTTAGGCCTAGGCTTGGCTTAGGCTTGGCTTAGGCCTTGGCTTGGCTTAGGCCTAGGCTTGGCTTGGCTTAGGCCTAGGCTTGGCTTAGACTTAGGCCTTGGCTTGGCCTAGGCTTAGGCTTAGGCGCTCATGCACATTCACATGCATGCATGCCTGCACGCACACACACACACACACACACGTGCACATGCAAGCGCGCCTGCACGAATGAATGCGCATGCGAGGGTGTATGTACATGCGCGCGCAAGCCTAAGCCTAAGTTAAATCTTTGAATCTTAAATTTGAAGAAAAATATCATTTCGGTGTGCATAGTTCAGCTGTCTCCCAAAAGAGGGTCTACCGTGCACCCGGGTGCACCGTGCACCCCAAGAGGGTTCTCCCACTTTTCCCTTGCAAGTAATTGTTCACCAGTGAGAGTCCTTTTCTAAACAGCACCGAACACACTCTGACATACCTGTAACTTGGGGAGAGGCTTTGTGGGCTCACTATCTTTTCAAGACCCCCCCCCCCCGCCTGAACACCCCCCCCCCCCCCGGTATTTTCCCAAACGGGTTTCCCCCTGTCTAGAATGGTAAAAGTGAGTCAATGGGGCCTGGACTATAGAGGCAAGGCAGTTATGCACAGCATCAAACTACTTACCATGTCACGGTAGATTGAACTCTGCTTTCAACATTTTCTACAATGTTTAGACTGTGAGCCCGCGCACTTTCACGGCCAAGGCACTTTTGGAATATTCTACCTGGCAAGAGGCGGAGAAGGTTTGAGTTGGACTTTTCCTGCATGGTCACGTACAACTAATCCCCCGCAGCCCCCCCCCAATATGTTTGAAGTTTGATCAACGCCTCCCAGTCTCAAGTGACAACTAACATTAAATGTGTATTGCGCATTTGCAACTTTTTTTTTTCCTCGAAATGTTATAGTTATAGTGGGTCATCTCTCAGCTCAGGCACATCAATCCAACATAGGTTACTCTTTACTTTTTCTTTGAATTGAAGAGTTGTGGAAAAAAGGCGATTGCAAGTGGGGGAAACCGTCTCGGGTTGATACAGTCATACCTGTAATCGGGTCTGGATGGGTGGGGGAGGGGATAAATGGCCGAATTCAGGGGTCTGAAGCAAAAGTTGGAGTGCTGGCCATTTTTTGAGTTATACTGGTACTTTTTTGGTCAAAAATATGTATAAATGGGGTCTAAACAGTGTTATTTAGCTGCTTACGGTCATATGACACTGAAAAGCACTGAAATACACCAACATTTACTCACTTTTATCGTTTGAGACAGGGTGAAAATCCCTTGGGAAAAAGCTGGGGTGGGGGGGGGGGGGTAGGTGTTGAAAAAATTTTGGAGGCAGGTAAGCCCCTCAACTCAACCCCCCGCCCAGTTGTAGGTATGGATACAGCCTTCAGAATTTGGTGTCGATTTAGGCCGTGCAAGTGGCGAAACGGACACTGTTTGACTCACGGTTGATACGCGTGGACGATCCGCGTCGACGCAGAAACCGCGATCGTCAGAGTAGACAGATAGAACTAGCGCAGAAGGTGGAAGAAAAGGCGGATGATGGAGAGCGATAGTGATTCAGAGAGCGTACGGTCCTTAGCATTCGCAGTTGTTGTTGCGCTTTCTTTGACCGCAAATAATACTTTTTTTATTTGGGTGGGTTTTGCGGCTCGCCCACTCTGACTGTCCTTGGGTTTTTTGGGGCCCGGGGTGGGGTGGGGGTGGGGGCTAAAATTCTGGGCCTGGGTGAAAAATGTGTGCGTCAGAATACCTTCCTCCCTTCATAAATATATGCCGCCGCCTAAAAGCATTGTACAGTGCTTTTTTTTAATATGTCCCAAATTTGTTGGCGAATAACTTGAGCTGTGATAGGTCTTTTGGGCTGATATTTTGAGAGTACGTAGTCACTGGTTTGCCATTTGTTATCCTAAGATTTCAGTAAAAACCATGAACGTAAGCGATAGTTATGCCACATTCAAGAGGAGGGCGTTTTTGACGATATTCGTGCTGATAAAAGGGCGATTGCGCCTGCTGCGAGCGTCCCATTTGGACCAAACTTGTTGAAACTGCTACTCACGTCATTATCGTCGATGCCTGAAAGTTCATCAACCGCACTGTCCAGCCAGACGTCGGTCGGCTATCTGAGCCCAACGTTAAGACACAGGCTGAGAGAGGTTGCAGGGACGCCCACCACAAACACTACAGCATAGACAGACAGGATGAAAGATGGATGATGAAGACATGCGACAACCAATCATATCCCTGTACACTTTCCTTTTCTGCATGTCAGTGTCTACAGCATCTTGTGACGTTTGGGTACAAAAACGGCCAATGCTATTCCCACTGCACGACACAGTTATGCATTTCCATTGGACCGCTCTGTTCACTACACGCATTCATTCTGCATGTGCGCTAAAGCGAGAATTATTCCAGTAGGTTGAAGACGATTACGTGAGCAGCAGTTTCACCAAGTTTGGTCTAAATGGGAAGCTCGCAGCGGGCGGAATCGCGCTTTCAGTGGCACGAAATTTCGCCGAAAACGTCCTCCTCTTGAAAGGGGCATAACTATCGCTTACATTAATGGATTTTACTAAAATCTTAGGACAACAAATGGCAAACCAGGTACTACGTCCTCTCAAAATTTTAGCCCAAAAGACCTATCACAGCTCAAGTTATTCGCCAACAAAGTTGGGACATATAAAAAAACCCTGTATATCCGTGTGTGTGTGTGTGTGCACGTGAGATGCTGTGGGTGTGTCACGGCGCTCGTTGGAGTGGACAGAAAAACGCCATGTTGCCATTCATTGAGAGGTTGAAGAACTTTGGAAAATTCCGAGGGCGCAGGGGGGGGAGGCACACAATTACGTATTATAGTTCTCTCCAATGGTGGCTCGGGAGCGAATTCCCGTGTGGGGGTGACGATAGGCTCTTGTTAGTGTAGTCAGCGAAGACATGAACGCTCGTTGCTCGGCAACGACTCTCAAACAAGACTAGGCTGAGCCGAGACGAGCCTCTCGTTTAGCGACCGCGCCCCTGTATACTTATGGATGCTGCATTGCGCGGCAGCTAAAGCTACACATGGATGTGCATGATCGTCGTAGGCTTACAGGGGTGTTTCCAGTCGACTGAGCAAGAGCATGGCGCACCACGTGGAGTGGGCCTTCTTCGGTATGCTGCGTCACCTTCCGAAAATCCTCCAATAGGGGCCCGCCCCCCCCCCCTCCCAAGGAATGGATAGTACGGGAGTCCAGCGTGGAAAACTTGCACTTATTCCACAAATTTTAGCCATAAAACGTTGTCAAAGACTCATGCGTACATTTTGGTCAGAATACACTGTAGCTTTGCAACTGAGAGTGCTTTTTCAAATGCATTTAGTCGTATGCGTACTGTCTGCGTTACGGGCTGGTGTCGATGCTCTAACAGTGGACGAACTTGAGAAGAACAGCTCACTCAACTGCTTCGACAGCAAAGCCAGATGCGAAGGTGGGGTTACACATATGTAGCTTGTTGTCACCTTTTGTGCCCCTTTTAAAATTTTAGAATTGTGCCGAGCTGAGCAACGACTTCTGAAATGCGTAAAGACGACGAGTTTAACGTGCGCGAGTCTTTTCAATGACACTTCGACGCCCGCGAATTTGGAACTCTTCCAGTGTCTCCCGGATATAGAAGAGGCGCTGAAAATGTGCGAGCAGACTGCGATTGTGGCCTTTTCATTGTTTGAATTTTTGCAATTTTTCTGTTAATTTTTAGCCTCGGTTTCGCTTTCGGGGGCGCAACAATTCTGCTCATCTTGACGTGCTTCGTCGTCCCGTTGCTGTGCTGTCTCGTCTGCTGCGTGGCCGCCTGCTGCTTTGGCGCCTGGCGCTCCAAGAAGCGCTCTAGAGCACCGGCGAATGGCACCGTTTACCCGACAGCGCAGTATCCACGTCAGCACCAGAATGAACCACCAGAAACCCGAAAGCAACAGATATAGTTGGGCAGAACGCGAAGAAAGATTCAAGTGCTACTACGATGCATAGGTAGCTAGCCTGTAGGTTCAATAGTGTACAACTATGTACCTATGTAGGTAGGTATGGTGTATTGATCCCAAGACGGAATTTGACTTTTAAATGCGAAATCAATGTGGCCAGTCTACGTTGCGCTAGTCGCTGGGCTGCATTTGAAGCACCTCTGCGAATTCTTTTACCGAATTTGAATCTTCTAGGCATAGGTACCGTAAATCCTTCAATAGTGCGCTTGATGGCACGTTGCTCGGCAACAACTGTCAAACAAAACTTGCTAGGTGGACCGAGAGAGCTTCACAATTACCGACTGCGTAGCATAGCAATGAAGCGTAGGTACATACTTGCGATTCTCTCGCAAGTGGCTTTTAACTGCCGATGCGGCGGTCGCAGCTGCACTGCAAACGCCTTGTTTTTGTTGCCCACCACTCAGTTGCTTGCCCATATTTTACCATAAAATGCTCTTTGTTTGTGCGCCGTCTGCTCTTGAACCATTGCAGCAGTTTTAGACTGTAAAATTGTGAAAAGTAGTGTGAAATTGAAATAGTAAAGCTGTAAGTGCGTTCTACCGATGATTAGCGCCGCTCCCAGACGGCATCCGAAATGGTAGGCAACCGGGGCGCTTGTCATATGTATGTGGGAACGTATTTCATCCAACACGTTACTATACAACCGTCAAGAGAAAATAGCGCTTGTCATATAAGGAGGCATCAACGCAAACCCAAAGGATAGTTTGCCATTCATAGTTTATAGGTTCATAACTTCATAGGTTCTACGATGTGCGTGTGAGCAGTGACCGGTGCGCAAACCGTTGTGGTGTCGCGTGCGTGCGTGCGGGCGGGCGTGCAGCGCGGCCCCATTACTCTTGTACAGCCATTCACAACGCAAACAAGCCGAGAGCAGCACAGCTGCGAAGCTGCGCGTGTGTGCGTGTGTGTGTCGCACAGCGTAGTGGCGTGCGTGTGTGCATGTGATCTACACTGTACCACTACCATCTGTAGCACACCGCAGAGAAAGCCGCACTGCAAAGCGCGCACAGGGCGTAGGCTGACTGGTCAGTTTGTCACTGCAGAACGACGATAAGAACCCTTGTGTGTAGACGTGTGCCTATTGTATAGGCAAACTTATCCTTTAGCGGATGCCATATCACGATCAACACTAATCCAAATCGGCTCCGACATGCTTCCCTGACCAAAACACGGGAGTACAAAGGTCGCAGTCGAACAAGAACTGGCCAACCAATCAATCAATGGCATGGCTCCTCGCAACGTGCTACACCTGCGTTTGATGCTCTTGGTACTGCTGCTGTTCATAGGTGCGACAGAAGTCTTCTGTAAGAAGGTGTCCGAGACATGGAACGACGGCCGCGTGCACAGTTCGCTGTCGCGAGTTCGAAGACACGTGGCGGTGGCGCACAGTTAAGATTTTATTTTGAATTGTTATTCAGAAATAAGTAAACTCAGTATAAAGTGCAAATAGATGTAAAATGCATCGCAATTTCTCGTTGGCGTCTAGAGACAATCCAACTGAATCGTCACAAAATAACAGCGGAAAATCTCAGATAAAATGCAGGACAAACCGGAAGGAAAAAATAGTTAACTGAAATCTCTAGATATGCCAGATCTTTGGAAACAAAGCGGCGGCTCAGTGTGGCGTCCAAGAAACTTATGGAGATTGGTGTGTCCCGTAGCGCTTCCCAGAGAGGCTCCAACATTCTGTGCCAGTCGGAAAGTTGTCAACGCTCTCACGCACTCGTTGTGAAACAAGTCACGTTTCTTCTACTCGACAAATTACCGACCGTAGCCGACCAATTGAGGCGCGTATGCGATGGAATTAAGAAAACGCACGCCGGCGCTCGAATTGTCATCGCAAGCGAGAGAGCCAAGCAGGTACTGTACTGTATATTACGTGTGTATCTACTGTACTTGTAGGTTCTTGCGCGTGTGAGTATTGTAACAAGGCTTATAGTACTGTTGTATGTTTGTAGTGCTGTGTCTCCAATAAATTGCCACATTTTAAGGCAGTCAGAGATTGTTCAATGGCGCAAGTGGTTCACGTGAAGTGGAAGGACACGACAGACTCAAAGGCTTGGATTAAATTAGCTGAGCAAGCGAGAACGCAGTACGTGTTCGTAGGAAGAGATCTCCGCGACTTCACGAGCGAATCATCTGTTGGAAAATTGTTGGCAATGCTTGAAAAACACAACTTGGATTTTGCAGGTGGAGTGCGAGTGATGTCTATTAGCACGCACGCACGCATGCACGCACGCACGCACGCACGCACGCACGCACGCACGCACGCACGCACGCACGCACGCACGCACGCACGCACGCACGCAGGCACGCACGCTCGCTCGCTCGCACGGACGCACGCACGCACGCACGCACGCACGCACGCACGCACGCACGCACGCACGCACGCACGCACGCACGCACGCACGCACGCACGCACGCACGCACGCACGCACGCACGCACGCACGCACGCACGCACGCACGCACATACGCACGCGCGCACGCACGCGCGCGCGCGCGCACGCACGCACGCACGCGTGCACGCAGGCCCGCACGCACGCCCGCTCGCTCGCACGCACGCACGCACGCACGCACGCACCCACGCACCCACGCACGCACGCACGCACGGACGCACGCACGCACGCACGCACGCTACAGGAGGCAGTATCATTGAGAATAATGAAGAATTGCTCCATGATGGCTATCAATTGACATTGAGGAATTTTACTCTGAAAATAACTAGCGGATACGACCTAAGTCTCGACTCTTGCCACTTTGTCGACTATGTCAATGGACCGTTTGTGGCTAGAAGGTCAACGCTAGTCGAGTATTCGCTTGACAACGGTATTCCCGATAACTCAACCTTTGTGGACCTTTTCCTGAGGTTCCATCTGCAAAGCAGGTTCGTCAATCTATAGCAAGCGTGGCGGGGAGAGCGTGGAGTCAATCCGTTGTCCGCCCAAGATCTCCTTTGTTTCAGCAGGCCCAAGCCAGTAGTCTGCCCAGAGGTGCTGTTTCCCCTCTATCAGAACGACTGCCTGGAGAGCGTGTCGAAGCGGGACTGGTTGCCGCTGGCGACCAAGCACAGTCTCGACCGGGTCGTCTCACCCGACGGTCGGGATGTGCTCTTCGACTGCGCCGACAGACGAGAACGGTGCACCCTTAGGGGAGGACTCCTGCTGCCGCTCTGCTGCCTCAGGGTGAGTGGAGCGGGCTGCTCCACGCACCGAGTGTACTACAATGTTTGCGCACATCTCATGAACAAGCTGAATGGAGAGGAACTTCAGGAACTCACACAGCTGACTCAAACCATGTTCCGTCTGTTCGACGAAGCGGACATTCCCATGGAGACGGATTCTGGCACTGCTGTGGGCGTGGCCAAACTCTACAGGTATGAACACAACATGCGTTCTTACAGTAGGGGTGGCTGTGTATGCATGTATACATGTATACACGCACGCATGTATACATGTGTATGCCTGTATATGTAGACAGTCGTGAGTCTCGCTTCAGCGTGCTGCCCTGGGAGCGCGACGAGGACGTGAACGTGCCCACGGTGGACCTGGACAGGATTCGCAAGCTCGTGCCCAAGTTCGCCTCTTTGGGCTATCGACTGGAGGAGGAGAAGACGGACGTCAAAGCCTGCAGACGTCGCGTGCTCTGCGGCTACTACGCGCTCAAGTCGCAGCACTGGCGCGTCGAGCTCTGGGGCATGGGCGTGGGCCTGGCCATGCAGCAGACGCTCAGACTGGACGCCGACACGCCCACCAGGGTGCGTGACTACTGACAGGCCGTTTCGAAGAGTCCAGACTTCTAAGTGGTGTTGATGGTACAATTACAGGCAATATATCAGCCTCAGCAGATGTTCTTGGTCGATATGCTTTAGATCTTCGTCTCTAAAGTGTGAACCTGTTTGCCCGCAGCGCTGTTGCCAACTAAGTTGCAAAGCGCACGAGTTTCTATTGCCGCCAAGCGCCCTAAAGGTTGATTCACAATTAATGGTCCTTGCATTAGCCTCGGTCTCGGTTTTCCCGTGCCAAACATCAAAGACCGAGACCGAGATCGAGCGAGATCGAGACGGATGGGAAGACCATTATTGTGAATCAGCCTTAAGGTGGTGCAGGAATGTATGTGTATATAATCGCAGAGCAGAACCCAAACCCATGCAGGTGCTGCTGACCGGTCAGTGGGTGAACACGGCAACAAATCCAGCGAGGTTCTCTCGGAATCGGTACCAGGACGACATCTTTGAGCACGTGGAGCACTGGAGCGCTATTGGTACGCATTCGAGGGCACGCACGCACGCACGCACGCACGCACGCACGCACGCACGCACGCACGCACGGACGCACGGACGCACGCACGCACGCACGCACGCACCCACACGCACCCACACGCACGCACGTCAGGCCTCACTGAAACTACCGTTACTCGACTTCAGGCGGTTCCAGTTCGTTTATGAACTACTCGACTGGTCAGTACAAGTCTTGTCCCACGCCCGGGTTTCACGGCTGTCTGTCAGGCAATTTCTTGCCCGTTGGAGAAATGCAGTTTAAAGACACTTGGATTTAGGCAGGTTTGCTGCAGTGCAGTAGGCAGGTTTGCTTCTATTGTGTCACGCAGCTAGGTACATGTATAACTAGTGAATGACCAGCAAATGTTTAACTGTGAACCACCAAAGCGCCAAGAAACCAAAATGTTGCTTGAACTGAAGGCACTATTATAAATTTCCCACTTTGATGTAATTACTCTATATATATATATATATAGATTTTGTGTTAAACAATATAGACAACCCCCCCCCCCCCCCAACCAATGACCCCGGGGAGGCGAGTTTCGTGCCCTGGAGGGTACCAATGTAGAATTTATTGTTTTTTTGAAAGCCTCTTTTGGCTTCGTACTTTTGCGGAAGAGAGCGGAAGCATCTCCACTCCAACTAATTCTTGTATCGTACAAGGCTTCTGTCATTTAGTCAGACATGCAACTCAGAGCGACGTGGCGCTGGCCCAATAGCATAAAAGCAGCGTGGAAACTCCAAGCTAAAGGGGCAGTGCTTTGTGTTGGCTTGGAAGTTAGCCAGCGACAAGGATTTCAAGAGCAGTGACCGTGGTTTGTATGGTCCTTCTCGCTCAAAGTTAGGTACAGGCGTATATGTACTTTTATAACTTGCGTTGTACAGTAAGGCACCACCAGGTAATGATTAGGTATACAACGTGAGCTCCGCTACCAATTCATCTGTCTGTCGTTCAGTCAAAAAAATTCGCAGTGAGGAACAGCACAGTGCAGTTCTATGCTGAATTTCTGCCTTTTCTGGTTTGAAAGCGGTTGCGTTTACGTAAATGTTTGCGAACAAAAAAAAACATTATCACCGAGCGAAAGTTGCAGAGAAGTTGCCGAGCAGCACAGTTGCGGAGCTGTGTGTGCCTGTGCGTGTCGCACAGAATAGTGGTGTGCGTTTGTGCGTGTCGTCTATTACGTGTGCTAGAGATACCATCTGTTGCCCCTCCCCCCCCCCCCACCACGAGCCGCACTGCGAAGCGCGCTACATCAAGACGTACGTAGGCTGGCGCGCACTACAGTGGATGAGATATCGAAAAAAGTTTGTGTATGTGTATGTGTATGTATATACACAAACGATTTTGTTGTGTTTTGTGTATGTGCATAGGGTGGGCCAGCCTCGACTTCCGCTCTTTGTTCAAGCATGAAGCGAATTGGGGATGATCAAGTTTGCCTTGGAAAATGTATCTAGTTTGAATCTGGTTAATAAAGACTTGGGCCTCATGTTCTTAGGATTTTTCGCTGGGTTCTACTCTAGGCAGAAAAAGGGTATGCCTATGCAGGCGTATGATCATTTGACTGTTAATTTTGCTCACCCTATCATGGAGCAGTTTTCCTTAGGGGCTGTGTTGAATTATCGCGAGGTCAAACGAAGTAATCCGATACCTAGTGTAGATCGCCGCAAAGTGCGTACAGTCTATACGTACGGGCCGCCCTTCTCACTTAAGGCGTTTAATTATGGCCGCCTTTTGAAAAACCTTAGTGCGCGTGACCTAGAGGCCTATGTGGCAGGAGGCTGCTCATGCGCGCAATCTCCTTTCATGTACCCGCCCCTTGGGCACGTCCTCACTGGCGATATTAATTTTGTTAATAGTGAGCTTCTCAGGAACGTCCTAGCCAAAGGCTCCAAGTATCGCATTAATGTTGGGTGTACGATTAGGGATGTGTTTGATGCCTATTACAATGGCTTGGCTAAGTATATTGCACGCCTTAGAAGCAGGCACAAGAACTTGGACTTTGATTCCTTTGCGGAGGCCGTGCTTCTGTGTCTCTCTTCAAAATTTGCAAGTTTCGTTCAGGATGCGTCACTGCACTCAGGCTATATAGAAGGTGCCTACGATTTGCATCAGTATAAGACCTTGTGTAAGGACTTAAGGCTCATACAGGACAAGTTCGTCATTGTGCCTGCAGATAAGGCTGGTAATAATTACGTGTTTATCTGCAAAGGTCTGTACCTATCCAGCTTTTGTAAGGAGCTTGGCATAAGTATAAGAGGCGGTTCCATCTCTGTGGTAGGCAATGAGGTCTACAAACCTTATCATCTCGACTCGTCGGCTATTCTAGCTAAGCACAGGGCTATGTTAGCTACTTTTGGCCAGAAAATACTCGATAAGAACGACGTTTTGCCTCGAATTTTTGCTACGGCTAAATTGCACAAAAATCCCTTTAAATTTCGCTTTATAGCAGGTGCCAAGCAGAGTTCGGTTAGGCCATTGTCTGTTCTCTTGCTTCATGCCCTTAAGCATTTCAGGAAATTTTTGTGCAATTACTGTAGAGTCATGAGCGATAGGGGTGGTCCCAGGTGCTATTGGTCCGTCAACAATTCGTATAAAGTCATTCAAGATTTGCATAGGAGGAAAAACATTCGGCATTTGGTAACGGCCGACTTTGCAACTTTGTTCACTAATTTGCCACACGACATCATATTGCGTAACGTGTTTCAATTGGTCGACATGTGCTTTAACAACTCCAACCGTGGATACCTGGCTATTGACAGCAATGGATTTTGTAAATTTACTGCAGTCCGTACGATGCAGATGTGTTTTAACCGTTGGGAGATTAAAGATTTGATTAGCACGGTATTGTAAGAGACATATGTCGTTTTCGCTGGGATTCCCTTTAAGCAGATCAAGGGCGTCCCCATGGGAGGCAATGCATCCCCACTTCTAGCGGACTTAACGCTTAGTATGATGGAATTTGCAGGGTAGCTGCATCGCATTTCGGTACGTGGATGATCTGTTGGTTTTGAATTTGGCAGATATAGACCCACTTATGAAACAGATATATCATGAGTCACTGAGCTTGGAAATTACGGCCGAAGGCACCAACGTACCTTTCTTGGACCTCAATATTAAGGTGAATGAACGCAACGGGGTGGATACTTCTGTGTTTCAAAAGACCGATCTGTTCAACTTTGAGGTTATTCGATATGGCTTTACAGATAGCAATGTTCCGGTGAGGTTGCACAAAGGGGTTTTGATTAGTCAGCTAATTAGAATTGGACGGATCTGCAGTTTTAAAGCGGCATTTGTGGATCGCACAACTGAATTGATTAACACCTATTTAGGAAGGGGCTTTTCAAAGTCGTTCATTGGGAATTGTGTGCTTTCATTCGCAGGAAGGTACGCGCCTTTGTGGTGCTCCTTTGGCTTTCCCAATCGTTCAGCAACTATTAAATTTTTAGATAGTCTTTTCTCCTCCCAGGGCCCTGCATAGTCTTAGGACTATGAGGGCTACCGATCATAGTCGTAGTATGTTCGTTTTCACTCGTCACTTCCACCGTTACACTTTGCAATTTCATTTGGGGAACTGCGTCAGTGGGAACTGACGGTATCGATTTGGGATTTTGGAAACTGGAGCCGTACACGCCCTCGCAGTTTGTGGCCGAAAGCCCAGGGCCAGTGCCGTCGCCAAGGTCTACATCTAGTAGTGTGGTCGGCCAGGACGCCAGTGGTTTCAGCATGGTTGGAACTCCACCGCCCACCGCCTCTACCACCTCGTCTGCTCAGCAAACAGCGCCGAAGCGTAAACGAGTTGGTTCCCAATTTTTTTTTTCACCACGCGCGTAGGTACCTGGCCCACAGAGCGTTGTACTGACGAGGGGCTCTCTGTGGGCGAGCTAATTCTTGTCTACACATAAGCCTCGAAACAAGAATTAGCTCTGTCAGATGGAAATTGTGTAATTACAAAATATGGTACTAGCTAATTAATTTACGATCGTTTTAGGCTTTTTCAGCTTTACCCACTGGAAGCGGTGACACTCTAGCCTACACTTCCTTTTATATGAAGCGATGAAGCTCAGGGGTGGATGAAGCGATTTCGATGAAATTTTAAAAACTTGTAGTAGACGGTTTAACTTAGACTTCCTCCAAGTTTCAGCTAGATCTATCACGTTACTCAAAAGTTACGCACAAAACAATTTGTACACGGTACAAATGTACGTTCTCTGGCGACTGGCATCATGTCGACTTCTCTGGCGAATTCTGAATCACACTCAATACGCGTTCTTCCGTTTATTCAGGTCTGACAGGCTTTGGCATCGGATGAGGACGGTCTCTGAGCCAGTCTCTGACCCAACTGAGCCAGTCTCCTCAAAGTGTTTTACGGTCACCAAGATGGTGCGTCTTGACAGCGGCTTTGTCTTGGGTATTCCGTTTTAAAGAGACGAATGACTTCAGCTTGATTGTTCGTTTTATAAAATTGTTTTACAAGATAAACGCGCTGTGCCAAAGAGAATTTCTGCCACGACATTCTGGCGCAAAACAAATTGTTTCGGTTAAAAAAGGAGTACTACAGTTCTTTGAAAACACCCAAGTCACCGTATAATAATTGTTATGTAAGTAACTTCTGCACAACGCTATAGATCGGATCTGGCTGAAACTTGGAGGAAGTCTAAGTTAAAGCGTCTACTACAAGTGTTTAGAATTTCATCAAAATTGCTTCATCCACCCCTGAGATATGCTTGAACAAAGAGCGGAAGTCGAGGCTGGCCCACCCTGTATAGGTAGATTTTTTGGTTTGTGTATGTGTATTTTTTGTGTATACCGTAGGTGCAAAACCTTCGTTAGAATAGTAATTAGTTAGTTAAGATCATGTATGCCAACGCCAATCTTTAGGAGGGCAGTCCATACGCACGCACGCACGCGATGACGCTGCAATGGCTATTGGGAATGACGATGACAGTGGCGCGTGGTGTCGGCACTGGGCAGACGTTCGTCCTCTGAGAAGCTGTGCGTGACCATAGTGGAAAAAAAACAGAAGAACAAACAAACAATGAACAAATGAACATAGGTAGGTAGATATACATGTAGAGTAGTTGCGCGAAGCCGCAGATACGATTTTTGACAAAAAGATTATGCAGGCACCTTTCATAGCCATAGAAATGTACAGTAGAAATACACAAACTGTGAAATACTTTGTGTATTCCATCATGTTTGTGTATGTATACGTGTATTGGATTTTGCTTGTGTATGTGTATGTGTATATAGTATTAAGGAAAAATTTGCAGGTGGCTGCAAAAAAATGTGAATAATATGTGACGCTATTTTGTTAAAGTCCAGTTTGAAAAAGAGGGGTATTAATCAAGGCACGCCTCAAGCCACTTATGCTTTGCAGCTGATCAACTTCAGTTTGAACAAACCGTGTATAAAAACTGAACCAAACGCAGCAACACGTCACATATTTGGCATTTTTTTGTGTTCGCGTGCATACGTGCAGTGGCAATTATTAGGACCTACACACACTGCATTCACATATGCAGCATGACAGAATGCCACTTGGTTGTGAGACAGACAGGAAGGACCCCATGATCTTGCACATGGAACACGATGCACGCACAGGCTCGCACGCACGCAAGCACGCACACGCACGCACGCACGCACGCACGCACGCACTCACGCACAAGATGTAAAATGGTGCATTGCACTATGCAAACGTTGTAGGTCATCATTGGATGAAATGCCAAAAGGGGAACGACAAATGGAGCCAGTACAGTATGTATGCATTGCCTACACATCACTAACTGCAGTGGCAACCTACATGTCACAAATGTTAACAGGGTGCTGATTATTTATCCAGGAAGTTTTGCTGTGCCAGGTCCATGGTAATGGCCAATGGCAATGAGAGAGATGAGATGTGAAAGGGTTGCTGTTGCGTTTTGGCTGAATGAGGGTGGCTCGCACAAAAAATGCCGAATATGTGACGTGTTGCTGCGTTTGGTTCAGTTTTTATACACGGTTTGTTCAAACTGAAGTTGATCAGCTGCAAAGCATAAGTGGCTTGAGGCGTGCCTTGATTAATACCCCTCTTTTTCAAACTGGACTTTAACAAAATAGCGTCACATATTATTCACATTTTTTTGCAGCCACCTGCAAATTTTTCCTTAATACAGTGTTTTTTCGTAAGACAAGCATTGATATGCAAAACCTATGCAGGCACGCACGCACGCTCGCACGCATGTATGCACACACGTGTGCGCGCCCGCAAGTACGCACGCTCGCACGCACGCACCCACGCACGCACGCTCGCACGCACGCACATACAGACATACAGCAGCAGACCGGAACGCACACATGCCCCAGCGTACCAAAAAAAAGCAAATGTAGCGTGTCCGGTGGAATCCCTCAATCGCAGTAGGAGACACGCATCGTATAGAAACGCGCCAAATTCGGTTCAGATAATCAAAAGTTATAGGCGATCAAAAAAATCCAAAATCCGCTCTGATACGGTGTGCACCTGGACAAAGAAGTGTGCCGCGTGTTACTTGCAACCGGCCTGACAGACATGCGCGCACGATGGCGCGATCGAAGCGTGTGAGCGTGTGTGTGCTTGCGTGCGCGTGCAGTTTTGCTATAGTGCTGCACCATACGGGGTACATTATGTGCGTGCGTGCGTGCGTGCCTGTGCTTGCAGTTGTGCTATATTGCTGCGTTTTAGCATAGTGATGTAAAGTATGAAAATGATTGTCATGACTAGGCGGTCAACTTTCGTGTTTTAACCGAAATGATCCGGCCTACCCACATCGAGTTGTTTGTGAAGCAGCCCATTTGAAGGTGCGCGTGTGTGCGTGCACATCTGCAGTGTCATATTGGTTCGTCGGAACATAGGGATGTAAGAATCAAAATGATCTACGCGTGCAGGTGGTCAACTTTTGTGTTTTAGCCGAAGTGACCCGACGTACCCACATCGAGATATACCGATTTTCCCAGAAGTGAAAATATTTTGGTGCGTCGGAGCGCGTTGGCACTAAGGAATGAAATGTTCTACACCAATTGATGATCAACTTTATTATTGACCTCAAAGCTATCCGAGCTAACCACACCGAAATATCGCCGTTTTATGTTATTGGTATAATGGGGAGATGTATTTTGGTGCGTCCAATGCGGTCCAATTGTTGAAACTTTTCTAAGTTAGGTCCTGGCCATCAACTTTCCCCTTTATAGCGAAGCTCTGCGACAAACGGTTGGAGCGCCTATAGGGCACAAACTTTTCGGGTCCTTCAAAAAAGCATAAAATCGGCAATATCTCTGGATATACAAAGTCTAGACAAGAATCTTTTGGCACCACAAATTGTTACCATGGGTCGCCCATACGCGCAAAGTTTCATCCTGATTGCTTTTGGCGTTCGCGAGCAGTGCTCCAAAAACTGGGAGGAGAACATGAAAAAAAAAGCTGCAAAATTGGAACATTTTTGGAACTATTGACCCCTTACAGTAAAGCAAGGAAACGCGTTATCGTTCGATGTTATCGTTATCGTTCGGCGTTATCGTTCGGCGCGTTCGATGCCCCAGAAGAAGGCGGTTCATTTGCGCCATAACGCGTCGAAATCCGTTCAGGCAATCAAAAGTTATAAGCGATCGAAAATTCAAAAACCCGCATTGAGAAGTGGTCACATATTAGGGTTGTACGCTGACGCGTACACCCTGATACGCATAAAATACACAAAAAATACACAAACATTTTTTGTGTGTGTGTACATGTAATATACTCGTCCACGCTAGCGCGCACGTCACGCACGCATGGACACGCGCATGGGCGCGCGCGCGACACGCACCGATTGCGAGACGGCCGAGCCATACGCAGCTTCTTTTTTCGCCGCGCGTCAGCGCGGCGAGTTCATATAGGGACGGAAAATGTCGTAATGGTCTGTTCGTCCGTCCGTCCGTTCGTCCGTCTGTTACCGACCGGTTCTCCTTTATGGCTTGATGGATCGGGATGGAGCATTCTTAGGACAAATTTGGAGGTATACACCTTTTTTAGATTTGTTCTAAAAACTTTATGAAAACAATTAAAAACCATTTAATTTTTCTGTGCCCTCGAGCAAAATTTCTGTCAAAACACATGCTTAAGGATAGGGCCCAATCTGGGAGGAAAATTTCTGTGTCTGGCAGCAAAATTTCTGGGTCTAATCTGGGAAAACGCATCGTTATGGATAGGACTAGGATGTGTCCCAATCTGGGACGAAATTTCTGGGTCCGGGAGCAAAATTTCTGGGTCAATTTTGAAAGTTTCCGCTGCGTTATTTTCCGCAAATCTGAATGATTATTGTGCCGATTATTTATGTAGGAACTTTGGCTGTGCCAGGTCGATGGTAATGACCAGAGATAGATGAGATGTGAAAGGATTGCTGTTGCGTTTTGTGTGGGTGAGATGGCTCACACAAAAAAATGCTGAATATGTGACGTGTTGCTGCGTTTGGTTCGGTTTTTATACACGGTTTGTTCAAACTGAAGTTGATCAGCTGCAAAGCATAAGTGGCTATACATAAATGAGGCATGCCTTAATTGATACCCCTCTTTTCAAACTGGGCTCCAACAAAAGAGCGTCACATATTCACCTTTTTTTGCAGGCGCCTGCAAATTTTTCCTTAATACAGTGTTTTTTTGCAAGACAAACATCGATGCGTAAAACCTATACAGGCACACGCACGCACGCATGCAGGCATGCACGTACACATGCATGCACGTACGCACGCACGCATGCATGACATATGTACCATGTATGACATATGTAGCATGTTCGGTCGAATCCCTCGAGTGCAGTAGGAGACACTCATCATATAGAATGTGAGCATGTGGATTGAAAATAGGTACACATGTATTTTTCATTGACCAAAGTTGTGCACAACTAATTGTCATGCAAATGATACAAAGCGTGATAACCTATCAGCAAATGGCACAGCATGCAGAGAAACTACAAACAGAAGCCACTGCGGATAATTGTGTGTGTGTGCGTGCGTGCGTGCGTGCGTGTGCAGTTGTGCTATATTGCTGCATCGTAGCATAGTGATGTAAAGAATCAAAATGATCGCTATAACTAGGCGGTCAACTTTTGTGTTTTAGCCGAAGTGATGCGACGTACCCACATCAAGTTTTTTGTGAAGCAGCCCATTTGATGGTCTGCGTGCGTGCGTGCAGATGTGCAACGCCATATTGGTGCGTCGGAGCTCAGTGGTGTAAGGAATCAAAATGATCTGCGTGTGGAGGCGGTCACCTTTGTGTTTTAGCCAAAGTGATCCGAGCTACCAATATCGATATTTATCGATTATCTCGGAAGTGAAAATACTTTGGTGCGTCGGAGCGTGTTGGGTCCAAGGAATGAAATGTTCAACATCAAAGGGCCATCAACTTTAGTATTGATGTTTAGGCCATCCGACCTAACCACACCGAAATATCGCCAATTCTCGTTATCGGTATAATGGTGGGAGGCATTTTGGTGCATCCAATTTGGTCCACTTGCTGAAACTGGTCAAGATCACGTCTGGGCGATCAACTTTCCCCATTAAGCTCTGCGATGCACCGTTAAAGAGCCTATAGGGCACGGAACTTTCGGCTGAAATTTTTAATTGCTAATATCTCGTTATCAGTGATGAAGTTTTAGGTTCAGCGACTTGGCATAGACTTCCCATAAGAAACTGTTCAAGGAAATCAAAAAAAAATTGGGGGTTAATTGGGCACTTTTTCGAGATTTACTCTTGGTGGAAACCACCCCAAAAAAACGACTACCGTAAACCCTATAATTAGCCCCCCTATAATTAGCCCCCCCCTATAATAATACACCCTCCCAAGACCACTTTGAGTTAATAAGCCCCCCCCCCCTATAATTACGCCCCCTCCCTAAATGAACCATCGTCTAAAAGGCACATGTTTCCATGTCTGGGTGTATGTATGGTCGCGTATGTGTATGTATGTACACGTATGTGCATGTGAGACTGTGTGAGAGTGTGTTAGAGTGTACCAACGTGTGTGCACAGCGCCCTTTTCCCTTAAAAATCGCCTCCACGCGCCTTTTTCCCAACACATCTTCCCACTCATCAACACTTCCAGTTTATAAGCCCCCCTATAATTAGCCCCCCCCCCCCTGCCGAATATGTGACCAGCACTTTTATTGCTCATACCAGTGCATGCTCTTATACAATCGTTTTTCAAAATGGACTCCACATCAACTGCAATGCTGTTATACAATCGTTTTTCAAAGTGGACTCCACTGCAATGCTCTTATTTATACAATCTTTTTTCAAAGTGGACTTCAGCTCTACGGAAGTCACATATTCCCCTTTTTGCAGCTGCCTGCAAATTTTTCCTTAATACAGTGTTTTTTTGTATTGACATGTACGAAATGTGCTCCCACGCATGCACGGATTTCGGGTGCAAACAAGGTGCACAAAACAGGTGGCGTGAGTTTCCCTACCACAGTAGCTTACTTGTAACCGGGTTTTTGAAGTTGGTGGGGGGGGGGACGCCAGAGACCATTCTGTGGGGGGAGGGGGGTGTCGTAGCCGAAACGTCGTATTAAATAAAAATGTGTACAGTGTACAAGTTCAAAACTGTAGAATTTCTTTACAAACACCTTCCTTCCTGGGCAACGTCTCGAACACCAAGGACGTGCTGCAACTCCTCGAGTTACAGAATCAGGGGCTGAACACCAGCGAGTGGCGCGTGACGCGCTCGTTACCCCAAGCCCGACCACGAGGACGCCACCACAACCAGCATGCTCGTTGAGGACGCGTCCTATGCCACCCTCTGCGCGGCCAAGATGGTGGTCAACTACGGCGTGCGTGCGTGCGTGCATGCGTGCGTGCATGCGCGCGTGCGCGCGTGCGTGCGTGCATGCGTACGAAAGTGCGCGAGTGCGTGCATGCAAGAGTGCGGGCGGACGTGCGTGCGTGCGTGCGTGCGTCAGTGCGTGCGTGCGTGCGTGCGTGCGTGCGTGCGTGCGTGCGTGCGTGCGTGCGTGCGTGCATGAATGTGTGTCTTGTGAGGTTGCACATAAAGCCCATCCCAAAAGCACTTGAAGTCAGCCAAAAAATATTTTAACATCTGAAAAGAAAAACGAAAAAACTGAAAAAATGCAGGGTGGTTCATGGGAACAACATGGGTGGGGCAGGAAGGGACACTGGGGTAACGCAATATTGATTGGTTTTTAAGAGATGGCAGAGACGCCAGCGGGAGTCGAACCCGCGACCTCTCGATTTGTTGTCCAAGACGCAACATTACTAAGTGTTCCGGATCTCAAAATTGTGGGCATTTAGGAAGAATCCATTTGGGGGATTAATTTCTGATTGTATACAGCATATGTTTGCAAAGTTTCATGCCGATTACTTTAACAAAAAAATTATAAAAAAAAAATAAAAATAAAATCATTTTTTGAAGGTTTAGGAGCTCATATCTCATTATCCAGTGATGAAACTTTAAAAACATTGACACCGATGACTCGCCTTGACGTATTGTTCACGAAAATAAAAAAAAAATTGGGGGTTTACATGGCATTTTTTGGAGTTTTACTCTTGTCGGAACTATCAAAAAAATTCGGCTATGGCGACATGGAAGTCGGAGCGACCTGAATTGCTGAAAGTGAAATGCTACATGTCTGGGCGGTCAACTTTCACCATTATAGCAAATCTCTCCGATGAGCGGTTGAAGCGCCTATAGCTAACAAAGTTTTGGCCGAAAAAACGGCTGTCCAAAAAAACGGGAAAAATCGGCCATAACTCAAGACTGGAAGCAACTAGGAGCAAATGCATTTGAGGTAGAAATTGCCACCATAGACTGCGTATCCATGCCAAGTTTCAGCACAATCGCTAGCGGCGTTCAGGAGCGGCGGTCCAAAAAAGTGGCAGAGAACACGAAAAAAAAAACCCGCGTTTTCACAACATTTTTGGAGGTATCGCCCCCTTGCAGCAAAACAAGGAAACGCGTTATGGCGCGTTCGATGCCCCAGAAGAAGGCGGTTCGTTTGAGCTATAACGCGTCCAAATCCGTTCAGGCAATCAAAAGTTATAGGCGATCGAAAATTCAAAAATCCGCATTCAGAAGTCGTCACATATTAGGGTTGTACGCTGACGCGTACACCCTGATTAGTTAGTTAAGATCATGTATGCCAACGCCAATCTTTAGGAGTGCAGTCCATACGCACGCACGCACGCACGCACGCACGCACGCACTCACGCACGCACGCACGCACGCACGCACGCGATGACGCTGCAATGGCTATTGGGAATGACGATGACAGTGGCGCGTGGTGTCGGCACTGGGCAGACGTTCGTCCTCTGAGAAGCTGTGCGTGACCATAGGGGAAAAAAAACAGAAGAACAAACAAACAATGAACAAATAAACGTACCGTAAACCCTATAATTAGCCCCCCCCCTATAATTAGCCCCCCCCCCCCCTATAATAATACACCCTCCCAAGACCACTTTGAGTTAATAAGCCCCCCCTATAATTACACCCCCTCCCTAAATGGTACCATCGTCTGAAAGGCACATGTTTCCATGTCTAGGTGTATGTATGGTTGCGTATGTGTGTGTATGTACACGTATGTGTATGTGAGACTGTGTGAGAGTGTGTTAGAGTGTACCAACGTGTGTGCACAGCGCCTTTTTCCGTTAAAAATCGCCTCCACGCGCCTTTTTCCCCAAACATCTTCCCACTCATCGACACTTCCAGTTTATAAGCCCCCCCCCTATAATTAGCCCCCCCCCCCCAAAATTATACACCCTCCTAGAGCTCGAACGAATAAATTAGCCCCCGGGGGGCTAATTATAGGGTTTACGGTATGTCCGAAAAAACGCATAAAATCGGCGACATCTCTAGTTTGGTAGGACGCAGAGACGATTCCTTTGGTACGCAAAATTGCCATCATGGGTCGCCTTCACATGCTGAGTTTCATTTCAATTGCCCACGGCACTAGCGAGTGGCGCTCCAAAAACTGGGAGGAGAACACGAAAAAAAAGACACTTTTCGGGAACATTTTCGGGCGTACCCCCTTAACGCGCAGCAATACTGCAACGCGCTGTGGCACGTACGGTCCCCCGATGAGTGCGCTTCTTTTGACCCATAACCCATAACACGCCGAAATCGGTTCAGCCAATCAAAAGTTATAGGCGATGAAAAATCCGAATTCTCGCGCGCGCAAGTCGTCACATATTAGGGTTGTACGCTGACGCGTACACCCTGATTCGAGCACGCACTTGTCTAGCCTTATGCACAGTCTAGCAAATGCTTCAGTCTAGAGTAGCGTCTACCCATTTTGAAGATTCAAGCTCAAGACAGCTCAATATCAGTCTAGGTTGTTTTTCTTGAACGCTAAAGTGTAATTTTTGTTGTTAAAAAGGCTTGGAGATGTGGGCAAAAGCATAGAGATATGCGAAGCATGCAAGAACGCGAGCACGCGTTTCCTTTTTGTATCTGCCGACTGGAAAGAGAGAGAGAATTGCGAGCTGTACAAGCTTCACCGCTTCACTAGCGAATATCGGGCATGAAATCGCGCACACAACGGAAAAATGCTAAAAATGCTAAAAAAAAACAAAAGTGCAGCAGATTTTTTCGGCTGTCAGTTTAACTTAACTTAATCTTAACTTGCTTAGCTTGCTAAACTGGGTATACTTGTCTCTTGCATTTTCTTTGCTTTAATTGGCTGAAATAGCTTTGGTTGTCATCTGAGAGCTCATTTTCACTGCGAATGCTTAGTTTCACTGCGCTTTACAGTTGATATACCGTAAACCCTATAATTAGCCCCTCGGGGGCTAATTTTTTCGTTCGAGCTCTAGGAGGGTGTATAATTATTGGGGGGGGGGGGCTAATTATAGGGGGGCTTATAAACTGGAAGTGTCGATGAGTGGGAAGATGTGTTGGGAAAAAGGCGCGTGGAGGCGATTTTTAACGGGAAAAGGCGCTGTGCACACACGTTGGTACACTCTAACACACTCTCACACAGTCTCACAATCACTTTACGTGTACATACACACACATACGCGACCATACATACACCCAGACATGGAAACATGTGCCTTTCAGACGATGGTACCATTTAGGGAGGGGGTGTAATTATAGGGGGGGCTTATTAACTCAAAGTGGTCTTGGGAGGGGGTATTATTATAGGGGGCTCATTATAGGGTTTACGGTATAAAGAATAGCCACGTAAATCACGTTTTAGTTTTGAGCTTCTGCTTGAAGTAGCGTCTTGAGCAAGCGTGTGCCGTGCTTGAAGTGTGCATACGCCGCATCAGTAGCATCTAGTTCAAGTCAAGACACTCAAGTTCAAGCAAATGCTAGAATCTCGAACTTGAGTCTAGAACTGTGCATACGCGCCCTGGATTATGGCGGCGAGGGGGCAGTGTGGCTGCCTTTAGGGCGCATCAGTGCATTCCTGTGTACCTACCTACCTACGCGCGGACGTGGACGTCCTCCCTCCTCCTGTCTCCTCCATCTGCAATTGCAATGCAGACTTTTGGACTTTGTGAAAAAAGCAAGATGGTGTAGCATTTGGCAATGCAACAACAGTGCATTTTGCAATGCAACAAAGGAGACAATAACGGGGCGTCGTATAATTGAGGCTTGTGCCGCGCTTTCACCGATTCCAAAGGAATCGGCATTGCTAAAGAATTCCAGGAAGTGTACACCCGTCCAATCTGTGCAGAAGCACAGAAATTTTGAATGAAAGTCAACAAATTCAAATGAAGTGCTTTTTGAAACGAGCTTGTTTTCGCTCGGAAGTGTGGAACGATTGTGAATAAAGGGAATCTGGGGAAAGTGTGAAATTTTCTACTGTATGTACTGCGTCGTGTCGTCAGTGGTGGCTAAAGCAAAACTACACCTGACCGTTTGTAATGTAATGTGTGTGTGAAGTAATGTGTGTAATGTGTGTAATGTAATGCGTGTTCCCACATGTCCTAGTCCCTATACAGCTCGAATCGTCTCTTCCGTTATATCATTGCCGAGAATGCTGGCCAGGCAGCTGCCGCTAAGAGTTTGATCTTTTTGTTTATAATTTGTTTGTGTTTATTGTTTATGTTTTCTCATTTTTTTTCTTTTTTTCACGATTGTTGTGCCTGGTCCTATGTTCGTATTAATAATAAATAAAGTTGTAAAATTTCTGTACTGCGTTGGCCGTGCGTTGAAGGCCAAGCATTGATGAAAACATATAAATGGTGATTTAAGGAAAGCTAAAAACACTTTTAGCCAAGAAGCTAAAAACACATTTGCTAAGAAGCTAAAACACTTTATAGCTAAGAATACTTGCATTTCAAAGCATTGGACTCCTTAGGCCGCCATGATGGGCCGCTGCCAGTCGACGGCCGCGCAAGCCACGCTTGAACTGAGGGTGTGCACTGCCGCGTTGACATGTTCTTGATGCCTGATTAAGTGGTTTCATTGACTTTATTCAGCCCTTTAAATTGCACAAGCTCGACTCAGGCCCGCCGCAGAAGGCGACGGTGATGCGCGAGGAGGCGCTCCGGTTCTACAGGGAGATGCAGGTGCGTGCGTGCGTGCGTGCGTGCGTGCGTGCGTGCGTGCGTGCGTGCGTGCGTGCGTGCGTGCGTGCGTGCGTGCGTGCGTGCGTGCGTGTTGCGCGCACGCATGCCTAAGCGGGGGAGCATTTTCAACCGGTCTAGCCTAGAATGATCTAGAAGTGAGTGTGCCTTTGCGTTATTTGTAGCGTTTCTGACTAAACAGCTAAATGACCCATTTATACCTTATTGTTTCGAAGTTTTACCAATTTGAACGCTGTATTTTTACGCCCAATTACTTCTTTCTGCACATGTGCCCCCCCTTAGCTAG
The DNA here is from genome assembly GCA_030248085.1 of Paralinhomoeus sp. GSCO2_6. Classification (NCBI taxonomy): domain Eukaryota; kingdom Metazoa; phylum Nematoda; class Chromadorea; order Monhysterida; family Linhomoeidae; genus Paralinhomoeus; species Paralinhomoeus sp. GSCO2_6. Next base: position 7,792 of record JASAMY010003164.1, on the reverse strand, counting down.
CGGATCCCCCCCCCCCCTCCTCCAATCCTCGAAGGGCCTTCGGCGCAATCGGTCTTGCCCTGTCACAGTGGTACGTTGTTGTTAGGTTTTAGGTTGTATGCAACCACGTGTATGCCGTACCCGTGGATGTCGACGATCGCCGTGGCATTTCTAAGCACGATTGCAAGATCCTGATTGGTTTATTGATTTCAGATTTTATCCTATTCTAGATGATCCGCCGCATGGAGGAGGCGGCGAGTTCTCTGTTCAAGGAGAAGGCGGTACGCGGCGCCTGCCACCTTTACTGCGGCCAGGAAGCATGCGCCGTGGGACTGAAGGAGGCCATTCGACCCGCAGACGCGCTCATCACCGCATACAGGTCCCCCTGCACCAGTGGTGACCCCTCCTCCCCCGGGTCAGGGGCCCCGGCGGCAAAGCGGACCCCGGAATAGGACCCTTCCCCGGCCATAAACCCTTCCAGAACCTGCAGTGCATAAATGAGCAGTTATAACCCCATGCATGCATGCGTCGTCAAATCGCGGTCGCGGTCAAAATCATTGCTGACTTTTTTAATTTTGTCTATTTTATTTCTTGATCGTGTAAGGCGTTTTTTTTTGTTCCAGATGTCACGGCCTCGTCTACGTGATGGGCGCCACTGTGGAGGAGGTGCTGGCAGAGATGACCGGTCAATGTTTTTTACGGTTTTGTGAATTTTCTAAATTCAAAGTTAAACACTGAAATGTATTTGATTTCCTCGCAGGTCGAAAGAACGGCAACGTCTACGGAAAGGGCGGCTCCATGCATATGTACACCAAGAATTTCTACGGAGGCAACGGCATTGTGGGCGCACAGGTGTGGTTTTTTTGGAGTTCACCTCATTTTTAAATGTTATTTTTTTTTCAGATCCCTCAGGGCGCAGGCATCGCCCTGGCCATGAAGTACCGTAAAGAAGACAATATCTGCCTGACCATGTACGGCGATGGAGCGGCCAACCAGGGACAGTTCTTTGAAGGTATGCCCAGTTTGCGAGTTGATAAACAATCAATAGTCAATTCTGGGCACTATTGGTGGATTTATGGCACTGAATCGGGCACAACCTGAATTAAAATATTACGTCGCGGCGTTTGTACATAGCAGCGAATATGGCCTCTCTGTGGCGCCTGCCTTTGGTGTTGGTGTGCGAGAACAACGGCTACGCCAAGTGGACGGCCGTGGAGCGAGCGTCCGCGTCGACGGACCAGTATACGCGGGGCGACTATGCCCGGCCTCTGGGTCGACGCCATGGACGTACTGGCCGTCAGGGAGGCGGTCCGCTTCGGCGCGGCGCACGCGCGCCGGGGGGGAGGGCCCACTCCTGCTGGAGTTCGCCACCTACCGCTACCATGAACACATGCTCAGTGACCAGGGCGCCAGCACCGAATACAGGAACCGGGATGAGATTCAGGAGGTATGCGGCCCTCGCGAACCAACCCCCCAGGGGGGGGGGGGGTGGAGAATAAGGACCGGTTTGAACCCTGAAGGCCAGAACTGGAAACAGGGTTTGAGCCTGCGGCTCAGAAGCGGGTTTGGCCTTTTTTTTGGGGGGGGGGGGCGTGAAGGAGAGTCAGCAGAACGCGTTTTGGATCCGCTAGTGCCCCAATGGGGGGGGGGGGCGCACGGCCCTGGAATGGGATAAGGAACGGGCCCGCGAACTTGCAAGTCTCCTGACTGCTGGAGTGGAGCCGACCTATTACAGGAACATTAATCGGATATGCCTCAAGCTTGTGACATTCCGATCTACGCTTTACCTGTATGGACTGGACTACATATTCTCTCGGAGAGTTCGGTCTTTGAGGTTTAATTAAGCGAAATTACTTTCTAAGTGTTGTGTGGAGCGAACCTACAGCAAGGCGGTCGGCAAGGACTCGCCAACACTGAGCCGACACGCACAAACGCAGACGCGCGTACATACGGGGTACGGTACGCACTGTTGTTATGTAGGGAGCGCCCGTCTAGGTGCGCCGGAGCCGCGACCCCGTTACGGGCTTCAAGGACCGCATTCTCTTGGCCAATCTGTGCACCGAGCCCGAGCTCAAGGTTCGCCTGCTCCTGCGTGCGTGCGTGCTCGCTTGCGTCCTGCCTGCGCGTGCTTGCGTGCCTGCGAGTGCGCGCGCGCGCGCGCGCTGACAATCCAGTCGCGGAACCTCCGCTACTGCTGCAGTCCGCCTTTAGGCGATCGAGAAGGAGGTGCGCGCCGAGGTGGACTTGGCCGCGGAGGCGGCGGCTACAGCGCCTCTCGTAGCCGCGGAGGCGCTCTACACGGACGTCTACTGCCAGGAGCAGGCGCTGCCCGTCCGCGGCGTCTCCGCCGACCGCCTGGTCACGCCTCAGCCACCCTACACCAGTCAGCTCGCCTAAGAAGAGAGATGCTCGCGACTCTAGTGGCACCTGTCCCTGCGGTGAGCGCACGTTACCTACAGAGGCGGTAAGAATGGACTGTGGGTGTGGTGGGCTGCAGTGTGGGTGTGGTGGGCTGGGTGTGGTGGGACGAACTGCAGCGAACTCTCTGTGTTCTTACCGTTCCTACGTACACGATGATCTGCTCGTGCGTGCGTCGTGGTGTTGTCATCTCATTGTAGAGTTGTGGAAAAAAAGGCGATTGCAGTGCTGGGATGTCGCGTCGTTCCGTATGTGTGTAAGTGATTCACGCAGAGATGGTGGGGTTGGCTAAAAAAAATTGGGGTTTATTGGGCACGGCACACAGATTGAGATGCACCTCGTCCGACACAGCTTGTGATGCGATCTGCCGCGTCTGTCTGTAAGCAGGTGCAAAAACTGCACTGACAAAAACTACTCTCTCACATACCTATGTAGCCAAGCAAGACACTTGCTGGGTCGCTGGTGACATCAACAGAACGGACCTGTTGTCACGGCGGCACCGATTCGCTGCGCTGCTGATAACGAGAACGACAACAGGCAACCGCGTCGTCCAGCTACATAGCTATAGACACGCCCGTCGCTGCATGTTTGTATGTGTGTGCGTGCACTGTGTACCCCCATCTGTGACGCAAACAAACAAGGCAAAGGGAATGTACAAGCAGTGACACGTCGACGAAACGTCAGCCGTCTCCAGCCAGACATTGGGACTCGTAGCGTTCGTGTGAAAGCTGTCCTAGGGTATACCTAGATTTCGTACCGATAATTTGTATGTAGGTGCGACTATGCAACGAAGCATGAAGTTCCTCCGTGACGACTGTGACGACGTAGAAGATGAATTACGGTCAGCAGTGTAGGTGTATGTATGTAAGTGTGTAGGTAGAAAACCGTGATGATAACTTCTAATCGCTTTATCAGAGCAGTTTATTGCGTTCCATCCGTCCGTTGTCAGTCTCAAGAGCTGAGGCACAGGCAAGCTCGTAAGGCATTTGTTATCACTGCAGACAGATAGTGGGCGGGACAGCTCGACACAACGACTGGCGGATTGCTGTCGTAAACAAATTGTTGATTGCGGTTGTTTGCAACCGAAAAATATTTGTTCAGTGGATGGTACTGTTGCCAAGGGCAAACAGCATATGTATGCAGAAAAAAAACAAGCAAAGATTACATTGTAAGTCTACATTGAGCAGTAAGCACGAAAGCGAGGCGATGCAATGTACGACCGTCACAATACAATGTAATACAGTTATCCAGGACTACAAAAACATTTCTGAAGTGAAGCGTTGAAGACATTTGTACCTTTTCCCCGCAACTTGTACTCTGTCGCTAGTTCTCACACGTTTCGCAGCGCACACACTTGCGATCGGTCGTGGGGCTACAGAAGCTCGTTCAAACGTGCTGCTACCATCCAAAAGTCTCATGGCTGACCGACCTTTGGACCTGTGATTCCTAAAGGACCTCCTAAAGGCTTAGTCACACGGGGAGTGCCCGTATACCTATGTACTTCCGGGCAGAGGTTCCCACGCTGAACGAGCTGTCTAGCAAGGAGGCGGCTGACGCCTTGGGATGTGTCACTGGCTGTTTGGCTTGTTTGCTTGCGTCACTGGGCTGTGGCAGCCTGGCGTAGCAGGACAGACAAAGCAAGTCGCCTTTATGACTGCCGTCCTTATCAGCGCTGCGTAAAAGCAAGCCCGAAACAGCCCAGCCGCATCAATTGATACCAGTCCCTCTGTGACGGCAGCTCACCAACGTTATAGTTTGTGAATTCTGTGTTTGCCAGCGCCGAGCAATTTGTCTCCAGAACTACTAGGTATTTTACAGATCAAGAAAAATAAAACGAAAATGTCTAAGAACACTTGCTTGTGTGGAACGATGCACGTGAAGACGGGCGCTTACCTCATCGCAGTCTTTTCCATCGCCGCCGGCATCTATGGTGCGTGCGTGCGTGCGTGCGTGCGTGCGTGCGTGCGTGCGTGCGTGCGTGCGTGCGTGCGTGCGTGCGTGCGTGCGTGCGTGCGTGCGTGCGTGCGTGCGTGCGCGCGGGCGTGCGTGCGTGAGAGTTTCGCTTACAATCCTGTTTCCAGCCATAGTCACTGGTTTCACCACAACCGAAGGCAACAAGTACGTGTTGCCAATTGGAGGCGTGGCTTGGCTAATTGGTGCCATCCTACTGTTTCTGGCGCTCTATTTCAACGTGCCCATTCTCATGTTCGTCTATATGTTCCTTCAGGTGAGGGTAAACGACGGCCGACGCACGCACGCACACACGCACGCACCCATTTATTTCCAGGTCGTTGGAATTGTGCTGTCCATCGTAGGATTCATCCTACTTGCAGTCGGGTTTATAATCGGAGTTGGTATTCTGACGGGACACATCACAGTTGACGAGGTTCGCTTGCCGTTTGCAGATCACGCCCACTCACTATTAGTAGAGATCATCTCACCGTTCTTTTCACAGTTTTCTATTTTTTTAAAAAGCAGAAGAAAAGACAAACACTCGTCCAAGATGGCTGCGTTTTCCTCACGAGTATGACTAATTGATAGCACCTTCTCAGGGCACCACAACTGCCATGCCTGAGACGGACACGACGACGGAGCAGCCAGAAGAATGGACGTGGGGCGCTGCGATCGCGTGGGCCTTCATCGCCGTCGGCTACGTTTGTCTCATCGCTGTAGACATCTACTTTCTGATGGTGATTTGGAGAGCCTATCAGTACGTCAGTTCACCCACCCTGATGAGAGATCACTAATCGGGAGAGCAGCGATGATCAAATAGGGATTTCTGCCTGATAGACTTTTTTACCTGGTATATAGGTATTAGGAGGACGATTCAAACATTTGATTTAGGCATTTTTGTGATTTTGGGCTGCCTTAGGCGATTTGATTTTCCGATCTACCTGTGCTGTCGCCTGGCGGCTGGAATCACCCAGGATTGCTGATTCTTTTGGAAATAAAAGAAGCCGTTGAGTTTTTGCGTATTTGAAATTACGAGCAAACTGCGCAATCTACGACGCTAGTTTTTGTGCAATGTACTGTACGTAATTGTTCGAATTTGATTATTGCGATTTCACCCACCTGTAACTATAAATTTGAATTTGTTTTTAAAAATGTCTGACGACTTAGACGCGCTAGAAGGTGAAACAGCCCTGGGAATGTACCAGCGGTTGACGGATTCTTGCGTGTTTCAAACGGGCAGCAAAAATTTCAACATTCTGCTAAAAAACGGAATTTTCGCCGCGGAAATTTTGGAAATTTGTGGCGATATCGCGTGCGGCAAGACACAGCTGTGTCTAACGATTTTGGCGACAAACCTGTTGGAAAGTCCCGAGTTTTGCGCAGTCTATCTGGACAGGTTTTTGTAAATACATGTTCCATTTAATTTATTTTCATTTTTTGTATAAAACTACCTTGCGTGCGGTTCGTTCAGTAATCACAGCTTTAACACAACTCGATTCCTGGAGATTGTGCGCTGCAAAAGTCCAGAGATGACAGAAACGGAGCAAATGGAACTGCTGTCGAGAATTATTTACAGGTCGATTCACCTCTGCGATCAAATTTCCCGTTTTGGCTGGACATCCTCCCCACTTTACGCTCTAGAGACCCCTCCCATACCTGTAACGGGGGCCACTGTTTTTCCAGACTCCCCCTCCCCGCACCCGACCTCCCCGAATTTTCCCAAGGGATTTTCACCCTGCCTTTTCACGGTTTCACCCTATTTATACCCATTTTTGACCAAAAAAGTACCGGTATAACTCAAAAAATAATCAGCTGTACCCCCCTCGTTTTGCTCCAGACACCCCCCAAGAATTCGGTCATTCACCCCCCCCCCCGCACTCTCCTCAGACCCGTATGCTGGAGACCCCCTCTCGAAGGGCCATTCCCCCACCGTCACCTCACTCTGCCATACCCACCGCGTAAAAGTGTGGGTCTGGCCATCTAGATCTAGAATACGCCGCTGGAGCTCACCAATTTTAAAAGCAAAAAAAAACTGCAATACAAATTACACAATTTGCTAATCGCGTTTAGATCGGTGTTCGACGAGCAGTCACTCCTCAACTCTCTGACTGAACTGAAGAAAGTCGTGCAATTCCGAGACGTTGATGTGCTCGTCGTTGACAGTGTTGGCGGCTCCTTGGGACATCATTTTTGTTTACCCGATCAATTCGTGTTTTTATATTTTTCATGTGTTTTCATATTTCCAAATTGGAACTAATTCGACATTCAAACCAGAAAATGACGTCCCGCCCATGCCACGACGGTTCTCGGCAACTACCGCAAATTTGGGCGAGAAGTCCACGAGAAAGTGAAGGATCTGCTGAGGGAATTGGCCGATGATCAGTGTTTATCGATTATTCTGGTCAATCACTTGGTGTATTGGGACGACAAGGCCAAAGTCGGGTTGGGCAGTGAGTGGCTCGACTTTCCGGATGCCAGGCTAATCTTGACGAGGTCAGCGCTTGCGTGCTTGCGTGCGTGCTCGTGTGTGCGTGCGTGCGTGCCTCGTGCGTGCGTGCGTGCGTGCGTGCTGGTGTACGCTTGTGCGTGCGTTCAGATGCGATCAATCGACGTATCGGGCCCTGGTTCAGAAGGGTGATCGCCTCTCAGTGGGATCCGTTGCCGCCTTCTCAATTGACCGATCTGGAATTGTCGATATTTCCGATCAGGAATCACAAAGTTTCTCCCAGCAACTCACTGATACGTCCGTATTGTCGGAGCTGAACGAGGCCATCAATTTCGAATTGGAGGAATCGGAAAATGAGGAAGCGGAGCACATGTAAAAAAACGGTGTTTTTGGGAGAGTTTGTGCGGGTTTTCCCTTTTGAATTGTTCAACACTGCACGTATTGTTTGTGGATTTTACGTGGATTTTGTTCGTGAATTTTGTTTGTTTTTTGTTGGTGCTGTGTTATTCGGACTTTGATTTGAAAAGATACTGTTCAACGTAATATCGTCAGACGCTTTTGTTCACCATCCAACAAATGTACCGTACACCCTATAATTAGCCACCCCTGTAATTAGCCTCCTGCAATTAGCCACCACCCTGGAGGTCTTTGAGGTCATTAGCCCCCCCCCCCCTTAAGCGAGCCACCGTCTGAGCATTGTCTGTGTGTATCCTTGGTTTTGGGCTCTCTGCTGCAAAATGTGGGTCTAGACCTTGGCCTAAGGAATCTCTAAGCCTATGCGTGCGTGCGTGCGTGTGCGTGCGTGCGTGCGCGCATGCGAGTGCATACGTGCAAGGGTGCGTCGTCGTTCGTGCCTGCACGCGTGCACGTGCCTGCCTGAGCCCAAGCCTAAGCCATGAAATAAATCATAATGCAAATAAATAATTATTTCTCACGGCACGATGGTACAATAAACTGGGATTAAGGAAAAATTTGCAGGTGGCTGCAAAAAGAGGT
>JASAMY010000921.1:0-33307 GCA_030248085.1 Paralinhomoeus sp. GSCO2_6 | reverse complement strand
CCATAGGTGTAGATTGGTCCAAAAGCCAGGGGGGGGGGGGGGTGTCTGGGGGTTTCGAGGGGGGGGGGGTCTAGAGCCATCCCGGATAAAATGACCGGGATCGAGAATTTTGGAGGAGGGGTGGTTTAAGTGGAGGATTTTGCACCATAATAACGTGTAAAATGGGTACGTTTTGGTCTAAAATGGGTCAAAATAAGGTCTAAATACCACTTTTCAGGCGTTTTTGGGTCATACTACACTGAAAAAGAAACAAAAACACGCATCTTTGCCCATTTTTTTTAATATTGAGAGAGGGTTTCCCGCAAGTTCTCCAGGATGGCGATGGCCAGGGGGGGGGGTCGCTCCCGCAAAAAAGCGGGACGGCCATAGCCAGGGGGGAGGTGAACCCCCCCTAGACCACCCCTGAGCCCACCTATGGATATGACGTCTTTTGATTATTTTGTCTTTATTTTGTGACTGAAACGGTGCACAAATGAAGGTGACTGTGCTGGATAGGCCTGTCGCATGCTGTATGTATCTCGAGGAATTAGCAAGATGGAACCAAGCTATTCGGTAATTGCAGGACAAGTGTCTGTGTATCTATGCTTTACTTATTGATTGGTTCTAAGAACATCAACATCAAATAAGCACAATGTACTGTGCACCTACTGTATTAAATTTCTTACTTTTGTATCCGGAAGAAGCCAACTTTATTCAAAACCTGACTCATTAACGGTAACACTGGCACTTGAAAACCGAGTAATGCTGTTCTACATACTGGGTAGGAGACGCTACGAACACATTGAATTGAAATAACCAACGAGTGAGAATGTTCCATAACGGTTTTCATGCGGAAACGGTAAATTGCAGAACTCACTGTCAAGTGACATCTTCAGTTGGAAGCGCCAGCCCTGGTAGCTGCAGTATATAGATACAGGCTCGAACTTATTGCTGACGTCACGTCACTGGTTGAATCAGCCACAGAGGAACACAAACTAACTATGGTGCGAAAATTCGTTAGCCCCTTTGCGGGAATACCCTTTCCAGGTGTCACCAGGTGTCACGATTCCAGGTGTCACCGGAGGCAGACCCTCTTTGGGAGGGGCAGTAAAGAGACACACCGAAATGATATTCTTTGCTTAGACTGTCTTATGCCAGTGCTCAGGCTTAGGCTTAGGCTTTTGCTTAGGCTTAGGCCTAGGCATGCGCGCACGCATGCACACACGCATGCACATGCGCTTTTCCTCCAACGCAACTGCTGCCGACACCCCCGCGGACTCTACATCCTGCCTTCTCAGCGTCTTCTCGGCTGCCGCCGCTTCTTTGTGCCTGCCAGCTGCACTTGACGAGGCGGGCGCGGCCGCGCGGCCGTCCTGTGGGCGACGTCGTTGAGCGCCGTGGCCTGCCGCCTGCTTCTGGCGCCTCTGCTCGGTTGTCACGCCGGCGCTCGTGCAGGCTATCGGCGAAGTCGCGCCTCAGGAGGCGCTCGTTGACACGCACCTCCGCCTCGTCTCTGAGAGCAGGGCGGCCAGCGCTCTTCTCGCCTCGCGCTCCTGAACAACTGGTGCGTCACGGCTGGGCCACAAGCAATAAATCAAGAGCGGCAGGACAGCGTCAGTCACATGGATGTCGTCGGCGGGTGGCAGGTGACGGCGGACGCTTCTCCGAATGTTGTCCAGCATCGGAATCTGTGAGGGATGTGGTCATCCAGCCCAACTGAATGGGCAGATAGTTTTCGAGATCCCAGGACCTGAAATCCGACTGACCATGCATGACGTGTGCGGAACGATGACGTACGACTACTGCCATGTTAGCCATGTTCACTGCACCCGTCAGCCGTAGCATCCGCACGGGGGCGGGCGGGGAGGGCTGGCGCCCTCCCATTGAGAACATCCTGAGCTTTTTTGCAACAGGGTACAATACCCTGTTGAAATTCGCCCTCAAAGGGCACAAGGGTAACTTCTGGTTGTGACGTCACACTCAGTAACGGTGGCGAAACAGTGCTTTTCGTGCCGCGTGTGCTTGTTGAGCCAGCCTGAGCCCAAGTTAAGCCCAAGCTAAGCCCAAGCTAAGCCCAAGCTAAGCCCAAGCTAAGCCTAAGCTAAGCCTAAGCCTAAGCTAAAACTCAGCTAAGTTTCAGCTAAACCTAAGCTAAGCCAAAGCTAAGCCTAAACTAAGTCTAAGCTAAGCCCAAGACCAAGTCAGAGCAAAGAATAGTATTTCGGTGCGCATTTCTCTACTGCCCCTCCCAAAGAGGGTCTGCCTCCGGTGACACCTGGATCTGTGACACCTGGTGACACCTGGAAAGGGTATTCCCCCCTTTGCCCATCACCAGGGTTCCGGGCCGATGCGCAAAAAGACACCTAAGCAAGTCCTAAGCCTAAGAAATTCCTAGGCCTGACCACGACAATCGCCTAACAGCACTCTGGCCGGTAAAAACTGAAAGACGCGAACACCTACTGCGGCCGCATTGGTGTAACTGCCTACCTCCAGCTTCAGGCAATTCTTGCACGAAAAGAGATGCGAATCACTACATGGCCGTTATTCCCAGCACCGCAATCGCCTTATTTCCACAACTCTTCAAATCACCCCCAACTTTGGTCCAACCTGCGCTGACTACAGGATATTTACCATGCTAGATGCGCTCTCCATGCTCCAGGAGGTGTTCTTCAGTACTGCGAGCTATTGCGGTGGAGTGGCTTATCGGCCTGACATCGTTTTCCTAGTGCTGTCTTCGAACATTCGGTACTGTGGAGAATCAATTCAAATATCGATCTTTATGCTCTACGGTTACGCAAGCTGCTGCAAGCTGTTTTCTCATTGCTATTCATGCACATGCGCGTTCGTAAGATGTCGTGCGCATGCGCTTGCTCTCTGATTCTGGAAATGTTGACACTGACAAGAACGTACCCAATATCCACATGACATGACAAGAACATAAACTTGCATACTACACCGTAGCCTACAGACAAGCTGACAACGACTGAGGGTGTCGAATACCTTGAGATCAAGTAATCCGCACAGTCGATGCCCGTCGATCTAACGAACAGTACGAGTACTTTTCTACATAGACGGATTTCGACGGAATTCGATCGAGACTGGTTCTACACGAGTCTCGGATTCTTAGAACACAGACGACGAGAGCAGTTTTGCAATATTTACTGTCGCCAAACTCAGCAGATTCACGAATTAATGAGAACATACACTAGGTATCATGCTCCTCTCTTTCTTCACAAATACACTTCAATGGTTGCCGTAGTTCCGGGCAGCTAGGACAAGCGACAACGCAAACGCTGCCATAGTCGGATCCTTGTCGAGCGAGAGACAGGAGGCAATCACAATATCAGATTCAGAGGAGGTCAGGTGCTAGAAGCGGTAGACTGCGTCCGACAGCGCTGGGCAGCGATGGCGCGCTTTGGGTGGCGGCTGGTGTCGTAGTCGTAGATGGCTTTGTTGGGTCCGTCGGTATAGTTGAAGAGCAGGCTCTCCCAGAAGCAGAAGAGCGCGCGGAAGGAGGGCCGCAGTTGAGGCTCTGTGATCCAGCAGTCCTTGGCGAGCGTGGCCACGTAGTAGGGCATGAGACGCGGCGTGGGGTGTCGCCGGCCGCGCGACAGCCACTCGCGCAGGCCCACCGCGCAGCTGGCAGCGGCGCGCGCCTCGCGCAGCTGCCGCCTCCTCTCCTTGTGCTCGGCGCCCGCTTCGGCCGCGCCGCACGGCTTCTCGCTGTAGGGCGGCTGGCCGTCGAGGAAGACTTCGCAGGCGAGAATGCCGTAGGACCAGACGTCGCTCTTGATGTCGATGCGGCGCTCGAGCAGCGACTCGGGCGCCATCCACTCGTAGGGCAGCCGGTCGAGGTCCTGCTCCTTGAAGCGGCCGCCCTTGGCGACGGCCAGCGCCGGCACGTAGTAGTCGGTGACTTTCACTCGGACGGTCTGCGCGTGCGCGTAGACGACGGCCACGTTGCGCGCGGCCACGTTGTAGTGGCACAGACGCGCCTTCTCCAAGAACGACAGCGCCGCCGCCGTCTGATAGAGCAGCTCGCAGCGGCCCCGCGCGCGCAGCGGCGTCGTCGTCGGCGTCGTCGCCGCGTCCTCGCGACCACCACCAGCGCCCTGTGCCGCCGCCCAACGCTGGCCGTCTTGTCGCGACGAGCCCGTAGTTGGTGGCGGGAGGCGCGTGGCTGCCACTGCTGCCTCAGCCCGCTGGCGTAAGTAGACGTCGAGTGTGCCGAGCGTGTAGACAGGCGAGAGGACGTTGAGGAAGCGGCGCGCCTCGTGGCCTTCGCGTCGCTCCTGGGTCGCCACTAGGGATGAGCATGGGCTGGGCCGGCCCGGCCCGGCCCGGCCCAGCCCGGCCCATGGGCCGGGCTGGGCCGGAATCCCAGGCCCATCCTGTGGGCCGGGCCGGGCCGGGCCTGCGTTTTGGGGGTGTGGGCCGGGCCGGGCCGGGCCGGACGTTCCTGGCTGAAACATAGGAATCTACATTGTATGTTATGCATATTGTAAGTAACGGCGACTATTCAGCAGAAAGGAGGCATTAAGGACGCGAGTGCGCCTAAAAGTTCGTCGTGACGGCGTCGTCTCACTGTTAATCTAGCGCGTTGGTCGCGACGTTGCCGTCGTCGTCGCCGTTGCCGTTTTCGTTGTCGTCACGGCCCTTAGACCGTGAGGCACAGACGAGCAGACAACAGACGTGAAGCGACGACGACGACGTAGTACTAAAAGGCATGAGCATCTGGCGCTAGCCCAGCCTCACGTCCATCGCGAGCAAGGCGCTCGTGACGACTGCCAGCTCGGCGCCCTCCAGGCGCCGCCTCTACATCACTGGCTTGGCGACGATAGATAATACATCAGACATGGGCAGCGCCTTTTTTTCTCAACAAACCCTTTGTGAGCGGCCAACTTCAATTGACAAACACGGTCAATCTTGAGGCCAAAAAATGGTTGGAAGCTGTAAAGCCAGAAGCGCCATTCTCTGTGTATGTGTAGTGAAAAAACGCGAACTGGCGTACGTACATGTACAACTTATTTTAGTGCACCACTGTACTTATTTCTTGGGATGGGCCGGGCCGGGCCGGGCCTGGAATTTGAGCAGTTGGATGGGCCGGGCCGGGCCTGGGCCTGGTTTTTGACGCGTGGGCTGGGCCGGGATGGGCCGGACTATCTGGTGGGCCGGGCTGGGCCGAGATCTTCAGGCCCATGCTCATCCCTAGTCGCCACTATGGCGATGTAGCTGTCGAGCGCGTTCGTGGAGAAGCGGAGCTCGCGCTTGAGAGAGTCGCTCGCGTCGCGGTACATGCTGTGCTCGTCTGTCGCCAGCGGCAGCTGCTTGATGGCGACCGGCCGCCGAGTGCCGCCGCTGTCCGACACGTGACCCAAGTAGGTGATGCCGTAGTAGCCTTGTTGAATGGGCTCCCGGCTTTCGGGGAGCACATCCTCCCCGGGCTTCAGCACGAGCGTCGTGGAAACGGAGGGCGCTCGCGCGCGCCTGCTGAGAAAGTCGCGCCAGTGGTTGCTGTCGACTTGGCGGACGCGCTTCTCGTTGCAGTCGAGCGGCGCGACGAGTCTCACTGGGATGGGCAGTTCAACGACGTCCAGCGACACGTCTCTCATGTGCCGACGCAGCAACTCCGCCACGCTGCTCTCGTGACGGACGTCGTCGAGCGTGAAGGCGCCGCTCTCCGTCCGTTTGACGGGCACGTAGATGACGGCCGGGATGGGACCGCCGCAGAGGGCGCCGTCGCCAGGCAGGGGGTCCCGAAGGCGTTGCTGCTGCTGAGTGCGCTGCTGGGCGTAGATCGCCTCGAGCTCGTCCTCGTCCGCGTCGCACGTCTTCACGAGCAGGTAGAGGTCGGGACTGCGCGGGTTCTGGCGGTGCTGCTCGAGCGTCAGGAACACGGCAAACGTGCCCGCCGCCACGCGGCGGTCCAGCAGGTAGCGGCGCGCCGACATGGGGTCGGTGATGCCGAGAAACCAGTGGGCGCGCGCAACCGCGTCCTCGGGCGGCGCGGAGTTGCCACCGCTTGGAGTGGCGGCCGGCTCGGTGGAAGCGCGCCGATCGCTCGCGCGCCGCCTCTCCTTCCTTGACGGCGACGTGTTGCCGCCACGCTCACGCGTCCTCGTCCTCCGGCTCCGATGCGACGGCATCTCTACAGCTACACTGGACGCGATCCTTCTATTGGCTACTCACTACGCAGCTTCGTACAGCACACTGGCATTTACTTACGCTCAACTAATCTACTTGCAAATAAGTCATACGTCCCATCTACAACCAACTAAATGCCTCTGACAAGATTCAAGGACTGCTCCTTTCATTTAGCATCTACGCTGCATACAGTATACACCTTTGTTGCATTACGGTAACAAAAACACAACACGGTAGCTGCTACCGTAAACCCTATAATTAGCCCCCCACATCCCAATTAGCCCCCCTACACCCTCCTAAAACCACTTTGACTTATAATTGCGCCCCCTGTTGATTTTGTGTAGACGGCAGTAAAAGTCTATTCTTTCGGCCGCTTTGGCTAAAACTTTGCCTAGATAAAGGTTTTGAGGTATAACATGTTAAATTTCAAGAAAATTGGCCAACGTGGAAGCGAGTGGTAGGCGACGAACCGTGGGCCTGCAGCTCACTGCCTTGAGCGCAGGCGTAGGTTCCTACTGCACTCCGGGTGGCGACAAAGACACTTCGCTTTCAGCACACCAAATCTCTTCACAATCCCAACCGTAGGGACACGAACGAGCGGGAGAGCTGGGATCGCTGCAGTCGTGCTGCGGGGAGACGAGGGAGGGAGGGAGAAGGGGAGAAATCCGAAAGCCAAAGACAAAAACCCGAAGACTGACTAGGGACTGCAGAGAGCCTAAGCAAAGCCTAAGCCTAAGCTTAAGCGAGGCGCAAGCCTAAGAAAATAGGTCTGTACAATTGTACAATGGTACAATGGTTTAGCTTTTGCCAAATGAATCCCTAGGTATATGTGCAGTATTCGAATTAGAAGCGAAACATTCGGTAGCAAAGCGAAACAACCGTATCAAACGTCTCAATTCGTGTCACTACGAAGTGTATTTATTTGGATCGTTCAATATCTTGCCGCCAAAGACTTGTACGTAGATGTTGCCGCCAATATTCAATGCGCGGATGAGCATCAAGGCGAACGTAGATGCCGAGAAGTTCGAGAAGGCAGGCCACCACCGGCGGTGCCGCTGGTGAACACGTTCATTGCATGGAGCTCGGCGTCGTCGCGTCAGCCGGGGTCGACAGCACCAATAAGGCAGGCAGGGCACATCGACGTCGTGCCTGTCGACGGGCGCTGACGCACACAACGACGCTGCGCAACTTCCGGGTACTTCGGACTGTCCGTGTTGCTGGCGGCGCCGACGGAGACGCCACTGAACCGACTGAGGAGCGGCGCCGACGAGCACCAGCCCACGTCGTCCGCGGCGAGCGGCGGCCTCTACTCCGCGTCGTCATCCACAAAACGGTGCCCATTAAGCGAGGCTATGTCCGCACCCTCTTCAAATCCAAAGAATCTCTCGCCTTTGATAACTTTCTATCAACTCCACCATCGACATCATCCAAGCCCCCGCACAGCACCTCCAGTTTGGCTGGTTTTGTTTGTTGTTATACGCACAAGGCACTGTTGGTGTTTGGCTGCACTGACAGTCACATGAGCATGTCACGATTTCAAGTTTCAGGTACCTCTCTGGCTGCTTGCTACGCTACGCCTGATAGACGATGATCCGCATTGCAGAAAATTGCTTTTGTAGTGCACGCTGCGATCGTGCAAAATAAATGGCATGCGTTAGTGCAGTGAAAGAAAGGGTTCATTGTGTCGTCGTAGGCTTTTGGATTCTTGTCTATTGTGGAAAATTCGAATACTGCACAAAACGCATTCGAATACTGCCTATACACCAATCGCTAAGGGCGTTAGATAAAATACACCCACAACACTCACAACACCCACACTTGCGGTTTAGGCTTAGGCTTCGCTTAGGCTTACGCTTAGGCTTTCGTTTTGGCTTAGGCTTCGCTTAGGCTTGCGCTCAGGTTTTTGCTTAGGTTTAGGCTTTGTTTTAGGCTTAGGCTTAGGTTTTCGCCTAGGCTTAGGATTTCGCTTAGGCTTATGCTTAGGCTTTCGCTTAGCTTAGGCCAGGGCTTTCGCTGAGTGTTGGAGTGGAGCCGAGCTGTTAGAAGAATTACAAGGAATTTACCTGGAGCGCCCCTAGATACATGACATTCCGATCTACCCTTTATTCTATTATCTCGAGAGTCCTGTCAGAGTCATGTCGAATTGTGTCTTTTGAGATTTAATAAAGAGAAATATCCTTAAGAAGAGTGTTTGTGGAGAAGAAGTGTGGCGAACGAACCTACAACAAGGCGGTCACGAGGACACGCGCCAACAAATTGGAGCGTCAGGCAGGATCTCAAGTTCAACGTCATCTGCGGTCGAGTGGATTTCTCAAGATCACCGGCCGTGCCGTGCTACATCACGGGTCTTTCCTTTCGAGGGTGTACCGTGTCGTCGAGGATCTACTCGTCGGACACCGTCAGGAGCGGAGCAAGCGTGCTGGGCCGGCTGTCCTCTTCAAAGGCGGTCGTGCTGTTGAAGTCGAGAACGTGCTGGGCCGGCTGTCCTCTTCAAAGGCGGTCGTGCAGTTCAAGTGGAGGCGTAGAAGACGATCGAGCTGTCAGAGCGTGGAGCGTCGGTCGTCCCGTTCGAAGGCGATCGAGCTGTTTTGGGCGTGCAGAATAGGGCGAGCAGTGGGCGTTGTGGACCCTCCAGGTGGTACCTGCGAGTTTGGTCGTCGAGTGGTCGGAAGCGAGCAGCGGACATGCGGTGAAGTGTCAGTCGGGACGGACGGAGTCAAGCAACGCGTCAAGGCCTTCGTGCTGACGTCGTCTTTAGTATTTTATCGCTCGTATATTTTGTATATTTGGAGATAAAGTTAAGCATAAGAGAGTAAGATAAGTCATATTTAAGAATTATTGGTGGGTATCCTATGTTGGAGGATACACGCTTGTATAGATAACTGACACGAGAGAGCATTTTCCCAAATTTATTTGGGCTCTCCAGAGATAGACCTATACGGTCTTGAAAGCAGTTGACCTTCGGGTCTTCATAAAGCAGTTGACCTTCGGGTCTTCATGAATGATTGACCACCAGTATTTGATTTTGAATTGAGTGATATGTCGAATAAAGGCGCGAATTCGAGTGATCTTGCGATCGATGCGTATGTAACAGATGGTGAAGAGAGTGAGACGGAGTTCGGTGTGGAGAGTAATCAGTCAGAGGAACAGCGTTTGGCGGAATGACGTGAGAGGGATAGGAAGAGGCGTGAAAGAAAGAGACAGGAAGAGTTCGTATTGCAACAGCGCTTAGAGCGTTTAGAGGCAGAGAAACAGCAGCTGGCGGCGGCAAATGAACAGTATGAACAATTACTACAGGAACGGGATCAACACTCGCGTCGTAGTCGTAACCGTAAACAGTCAGAAAGAGGCACACGAGAACAATCGACTGAGGGAGTGCAACAGAGTCAAGCATTTATGCATAATAATAGTCAGAGTCACTGCCGTAAGATGCTTTGGAGGTTTGGGAGGCATTCTATCGACCTCACGCAGTGTCACAGATAAACGGTGTGGATGACAAACACTTTAGTGCGGGTGAAATTTTCTTGAAAGGGCACAGAAAAGGAAGGCGTTTCAAAATGTGGGCCATAGTGTTGCCAAATTTGAAGCCGGACATTTTGGTAGGCACTGATTTATTGGAGGTTGTGGGAATTAAATTAACTTATCCTGATGGATCAGAAGTACCATTGCTAAAGATTCCAGTACAAGCTTTGTCACAAGTGACATCTAAAATGGTAGTGAAAGAACGGGCAGCGAACAGGGTTGTAGAGAAGGGAGACAGCGTGAATGTTTTGGGTTATACAGATGAGACGTTTTTTGAGCGCAGCGGGTGGGGAAGTCCCAAGGGGTGTCCCAAGGAGTGTAGTACTGAGGGTTGTTCAAACTTCAGTTTTCAGGTCAATGACGGACAACGCGCCGAAGTCTTGCCGGACAAGAGAGAACGCGTCGCTGTTGCAGATTCGAAACCTCAGAAAATCGTGGACGAATTCAAGGACGAGCAGCGGAGGCTACAGCGCGATAAAGTCGATGAGAGCGCGCTGGGATTTCAAGAAAATGGCGCGAGTCGATACGTCAAGTTGGGAGCGTCACAGAAGTCAAGGATGAAGACGGCGGCTGGCGAAAGGTGACAACCCATGGACAGAAGTATCAAGTCGAAGATCGCGCAGCGCAGGGTGGTCAAGACATCCTCTCCACAAGACGCATACTGCCGGCGCTGGCATCATCGCTTTAAGGGCCTTTCAGGAACTACGACGGACGACAATGTTTATCGACCTGGCATCGGACGAACGACGGCAGCAGCGGACTTGTTTCAGGAACCTTTCAATGGGCGATCGGATTCGAGAGCAAGGCCGATCAGTCGAGGATATGGCGTGGCGAGCAGAAGAAGCTCTTACCGAAGTTCTCAGCGCACAAGTCAACTGCTGCATCTCTTCTCAAAATCCGGGGCGTGTTGGAGTGGAGCCGAGCTGTTAGAAGAATTACAAGGCCCCTAGATACATGGCATTCCGATCTACCCTTTATTCTATTATCTCGAGAGTCCTGTCAGAGTCGTGTCGAATTGTGTCTTGAGATTTAATACAGAGAAATATCCTTAAGAAGAGTGTTTGTGGAGAAGAAGTGTGGCGAACGAACCTACAACAAGGCGGTCGTGAGGACACGCGCCAACACTGAGGCGTGTCGTGACGTTGTCCTAATATGCAAATATTTTACGGTAGAAAATAGCGAACATACTGTAGAAAATAGCGAACATACTGTAGGCGCAAATTTGAATTGTTTCTACATTTTCTAATTATCCTCTTGTCGATCGCGGGCCCGCCGAACGGCAGAGCAACGTTTTTGTGCGCGTGTGCATCACTGGCAGCGATTCGTCGACAGTAGCACGCCTGCCGTTAGCAGCGAGCGTCGCCCCTGCCAGCTGTTTGTTGTCCGGCGGCCGTCCATCCGTCGCCGGGCGAGGGCGACTCCGTCGACAATGTCGACTCGACATTGTCGACAAGGACCGCCAACGCGCCGACTGGCCGAGCAACGTGCCGGCGCGGCCGTGCATCAAACTTTATCGTCTCTGTCGGCGAAGGTGGAGGTTACACGTGAGCTATACGTTGACGTGAGTCTCGGCAGCGGGTGCGAATATTTGCGCTGCCTCGTCTGTGAACCGTTCCAGCCTGAGCAGCAGACCGACACCGACAATATCTGTGCTCGGCGGCCCGTCGCGAAGTGGGTTGTCGCTGTTGGCAGGAATTCGTCGCAACCACACTTCTACTTCGTCACACCGTTCAACTTCACCGCCATCGGCGTCAACATCGCCTCCTGTACGTCTCTCATCTCATGGTGCGTCGTCGTCGGTGTCGGTGCTCATCGTCGTCGGCGCGTGAACAGCGAACGACTTCTCCAACCACAGTTACGTGGCGCTGTACGAGGCTTCGAGCGCCGCCATCCTCAGCAACTACCTCGTCTATTCTATAAGATCATGGAGTAGGCCGTTCCGGTGCCTCGCACTCTGCTTCGAGAGGTCGAAGGCGACGTCGGTCGGTGTCGCGTCGTTCAGACTTCCCCGCCAATGTCGTCGACTCCGTGCTGAGTCAGGGGCAGTAGCCGCTGACGACGCTGGCAGGGCAGGGCGTTCGTGGTAAAGGCATTGGACGAGGCGCTGAAGGACGCGGTCGGCAAGCTCTACATCAACGGTAGGAGCACCGACAGCGTTCCGCAGCGCCACACACTGGTGCCTGGTGGTGCGCCTCTGTTCTCTCAGCGACGTGACAGTGGACACGGACGAGCGAGGAGGGTTCTTCGTCTCTCGCAGGCGGCGACGACAAGGCGGACAGCCCGCACTACGTGCACGTCCCGCCGCAGACGGTCAAGAAGACGGCCTGCCCATGCCCATCCAATCACCGTCACAGGACGAACCGCACCGAGAGGCATCGTGTTCGTGCCGTTAATAGTTGGTGTTGTGTTGTCATGTCCGTGTATCAGGTCAGTGTCATGCGCAAGCGCCGGGAACAACAGGGTTGATTTGCGAGATGAACTCGAGAGAGGTCAACGCGAGAGAATTGCACGCACAACCGACTTTAGGGCTTACAAATTAATTGCGAAATAGAATTGCATTGAGTTGCATTTAATCGAATTGAATGGATTGCAGCAATAAACAGTGCACTATGTCGCTGTTAAAACTATTTAAGTGGTGCGCAAGCATAGACGTTTTAAACTTGCGCGCTTTAGGAGTTTGCTCTATCTTTTAGGACAAAGCCGATCCACCCACTGAGGCTTAGGCTTAGGTTTTCGCAGTGTGGGTGTTGTGGGTGTATTTTATGAAACGCCTCGCTAAGCTAAGGTTGAAGTGATGTTGCTGCAAAAGCTTTAGAAGTGGTCCGCGCCGTGGCCCGTCCGTGGCGCTATGGCGGCGCCGACGTGCGGCAGCGGCGGCGGTGGCAGTGGGGGCGGCGGCGGCGGCGGTGGTGGTGGGCGGCGGGTGACGGGCCGTGCGCTGTCGCGTCGCAACAGCTCGAGTATCCACGACGCGCGTATCGCGGGCCTCTACGACCTGGGCGAGACGATCGGCAAGGGCCACTTCGCGGTCGTCAAGCTCGCGAAGCACGTGTTCACAGGCGAGAAGGTGGCGGCCAAGGTCATCGACAAGACCAAACTGGAGCCGACCTCGCTCGAGCACATGTTGCAGGAGGTGCGTGCGTGCGGCTAACGCCCGGTCCAATGTTGATAGCCGACACGGCGGCGGCGCCCGTGTCGGGGACTTTCTACCCCTGGGTTGTGTGTTGCGGAAATGTAACGCGGTGATGTGCGCGACGCACGCGAGAAACGCGCCCCAATGTACGTATTAATGGAGGCACGTAGGCCGCTGTTAAAATACGTCAACAAAATATATTCTGAGGAGGACGACATGGAACTTGACTTTGCATACAAGGAGCGGCGGCGAGACCTCCTCCAGTACCGCTGTCTCTGCTGCGAGTCTGGAAACAGCGCCGTTGGCGCTGCTGGCTGCACTCGAAAGGCGATCTCTCTCGCCCACCCCGAAAACGACGCTGGTGGCTGTCGTCGTCACCCTTCGACCGTTCGACGGCCACAGTGCGAACTGCGAGCGGCGCCCCCTGGCACGTCCTTCGTGCAGCAGCTGCCCGCCCCGGTCGGCGCTGAAGAGGCAGGGCGCGCCCTCCGTCTACGGAGTCTATGGAGTCTGTGGAGCTCTCTCAATAAGGCCGAAAAGAGACAATTCCCGAAAGTGGAGAAGCACAGACAACTGCCACCCCAGTGCACGTACACTGTCCGGTCGCAGTCGGACGACCTGAACCGGCCTCACTACTGAGAACGGTTTCTGCTGCGTATCAGCGTCGCGCCTGCGCCGCCGTCGAAAATCCCATTGTAACTAGCCAGTTCAATTCAGGACACCGGACAGCTACAAAGTGCTCAGATATAGATAATATAGATACGTTATTGATAGATAGATACCAGCTACCGTTATAGATACCAGCTACTATACAGTTAGCCGCCGTTCATCCAACCTTGTTCCTTTTACGGCGGCCTACGCAAGGCAAGCACGCTGCCTCCATTCATACGCGCGCTTGGGATGTGTGCTGCGTAGATTGCAAGAGGCGATTAAACGCGTACATAGGCCAGGGGTAGAAAGTCCTATGAACCGGCGGCGCCGTTTAGGTGCGCTGCATGAAGTTGGTCCAGCACCCCAATGTAGTCCGGCTCTACGAGGTGATAGACACGCAGACGAAACTGTTTCTTATACTGGAGCTGGGCGACTATGACATGTACGACTTGATCGTGCGCCGTGGCGACCGGGGCGTCTCTGAGCGCGAGGCACAGCGCTACTTCTCGCAAATACTCCAGGCGATTGAGTACTGCCACAAGCTACACGTCGTCCACCGCGATCTGAAGGTGACGCCTCGCATCACCGCCATTGTCTGCTTGCGCCGCTCAGCTAAACTCCACTGCCTTGCTTCAGCCGGAAAATATCGTCTTCTTCGAAGACGTGGGCATGGTGAAGCTGACCGACTTTGGCTTTAGCAACCTGTTCACTCCCGGCCAGCACCTCGACACTTCTTGCGGCAGTTTGGCTTATTCGGCGCCCGAGATTCTCCTGGGAGAGCCTTACGACGCGCCCGCCGTCGGTGCGTGCGTGACACGCCGCTCCCTCCGCTTCGTCCTCGGCCGTCGCTCGCCGCTCTCCGTCGCGGCCGGCCAGCACCGGCTCGTCGACGACTGCATGCGAATAGTCGACGCCTTTCAGACGTCTGGTCGCTCGGCGTCATCCTTTACATGCTGACCGCCGGTCGACTTCCGTTCGAGGAGACCAACGACTCTGAGACGCTCACTAAAATTCTCGACTGCAAGTTCGACTTGCCCGACCATCTGTCGACGGAGTGCACGAGGTGGCTGGCTGGCTGGCTGGCTGGCCGATGAGCGGCGTCTGGGGTGGCGTGGGGGCGCGTCGAGGACGGGACGGTCGCTGGGTTCAGCCTGATCCGGCGCATGCTGGTGCGTGAGCCGCAGTCGCGGATCACGACGAACGAGCTCCTGGAGTCGGGCTGGGTGCGCGCCGGCCACACAGGCCACGCGGACGAGCTGCCGCGCATCTCGTACGAGCACGTGCCCAAGCAGCTCCACCAGCTCATACTCGACCAAATGGTCGCCGGAGGCATCGCCCAACTCGACGACATCGCCCAGTGAGTCCCTCCATCCCTCCCTCCGTCCCACTTCCGCGTCTGCTCGTCGTCTTTTTCACGCGCTCGACGTCCGCCCGCGCAGCGCTCTGAACGCGGACGAGTACAACTACTTGACGGCCACCTACTACCTGCTGGCCGAGAAGGTGCTGTCGAGGAAACGACTCGAGAAGGCTCGCCAGCTCGCCATGGTTGCCGCCAAGTCCGAGCCCGAGCTCGAGAACCGCGACCTGCTCCAGAGGTACGTCCCAGCTAGTCGTCACCGTCTCCCCGCCAACACAGCCTAAGGGCGTTGCGCTCAGAGTCGAGAAGACGTACGAAGGCGTCACGGTCGTCTGTACGTGCAAAGACAAGTCGACGGAAGTCTGCATCTGGTCTGGTCGTTGCACAGCGCTGTGCGTCCGAGTGCATGGCGCTCGTCCGCTCGTTGTGCAGCGTACGCGCGAAGCTCGAGTGCGCGGCCACGGGCGAGCGGCCCCCTCCGGCGAGGAGTCGCAGCAACTCGTGGCGACGCGCGGCCGTGGGCAAAGCGGCGGGTCGGGCGATTCCGATGCTGAAGGAGGAGAGCGAAGAGGAGCTGTCCAAGTACCTGCAGAGCGGCGCCGGCGGCAGCCGGTCCTCGTCGCGCGCCTCCTCGCCCGCCACCTCTCTCTTCGGCCTCTCGTCGGCGCTGCGGGAGCGCATCTCGCCCGCCGCCATCCAGGAGCTCCTCGAGCTGGGCGGCAGCTGCGCCAGTCGCAGCGGACGCCGCTCGCCCGACAGCCGAAGGACGAGCCGCAGTCCTTCGCCCGCTGGCACCGCCTCCAGCGGCAGGGCCTCGCCCGCCGCCTTCGTCCGGCCCTTCCCCAAGGCGACGCCCGTGGTCGCGGGCATTCGCAAGCTCAGCTCTTCGCCCCATCTCCTCGGCATTTGCGAGGTGCGGAGCGCCACTCGCGTCTTCGGCCTCGCCAGCGCCGAACCGAGACGCGCTTTAGGAGCGCGAAGACGAGGTGACGGGAGAGCCGGCGACGACGCCGTCGACATCTCATTCGCACGCAGCGGCCGCCGGCTCGTCGGGGGGTCGTGGGTCGTCGAGGCCGCGTCCGGCGACGACGTACTCGAGCGTGCGCGTGGTGCGGCACCGGCAAGCGGTGGTCAGTCCGGACGTGATCAAGCGCTACGACCGCTTCTACTCGGCGTCGCGCCGCTCGACGAGCTGCTCCTCGAGCGAGGCGGGCAGCGACGACGACAGCGTCAGCGGTCGCTTCTCCGTGCTCCTCTCCAAGCAGAGGCGCGCGCCCAGAGGACCCGATGACGACAGCGACAACGACCCACCTTCCGCAGCGACCGGTACTACCAATTGCGCGCTTCCAGCGAGCTCCGCCCTGTCGTCAGATATCATTGTCCGGGTCTAATTCCAGGCGGTGCGGCAGGCAGCGGCCGCTTTCAAGGCAACCCAGCGACGACATCGGCGGTCGACAGCGGGAGCCGCGAGAGTGGCGGCGGAGATGGCGGCGCCGGAGATGAGCAGCAGCAGCATCAGCAGCAGCAACAACGCAGCCGCGCTCGAGCGCCGCGCGCCTGCGCGGGCCACTTGGACGCGAAGACGCTGATGGGCAAGTTGCGCCACCTCGCGCTCCGTCCCATTCGGGAGACGCCGCCGTCGCGCGGTCCGCGCGCCCGGCCACGTCGACTGGCGCTGTTCGCCGACCGCGGCGGGGGCGGCGCCGACTGGTACCGACGCTTGCGGAAGCCCAAGAGCTGCGAGCACCTGCACTGGGAGCGTCTCGCGACCGCCGACGCCGACACGGACGCCGTCGTCCCCGCGGCCAGCGTCGCGACCACGACGACAACGGCGGAGACGCGGCAGCGGCGCGCCCGTCCTCTCCCAGTCGCCTACGAGCGCGCGCACCCCTGCGCTCTAGCCGTTTCTCGAGCAGACGACGAGGCCTCGCGGCTTGTTGCGCCCCTGCCCATCGTGTCCCAACCCTGACTTCTGCTGTCCCATAGCCCACCGACCTCACCCAGATACATCGGCGCAGTAGCTCGCCGCCGCTGTTTCTTGACCGTTGCCCGTTGCTTCCCCCCGCTCCGTTGTTTGCAGTTTCCATGATGTGTCCCACCCAACGCATGGGGCGGCTGACTTTGGACTGAAATGGTAGAGGTGCGCGCGTGCGTCGCGCACTCCGCGACCGTCTTTCTCGGTGTTAGTCGCCTAGCGATCTTTGCTGGCCATCCTCTATACCGTGGGCCGTGTCCGGGCCTGCCTGTTGTGCCAGACGCGTTGTTCGTGCGTGCGTCCTGTCTGTTCCTTTGCGTCAGTGTACGTACGTGTACGCCTGTGGTGTGACGACGACTACGTGTCCCAATCCACAGCCTACAATCAACAACGCTGTTCGAATGACGACGCACGCGTGACGGCCGGACAGGAGCCATCGTTTGTCGCTATTTCTTTTTCTTGAGCTTCGTCCCCTGTCCTAAGGCAGAGTCGTCGGGTCCGGCAGCGAAGAACCAAGGAGCAAGCAAACCGGTCCACAACTTGTACACCGCGTAGGCGGGCATCTAGAGGGGGCCCTCGCGCCAGTATTGAACGGTTACGGCGTCCGTCTGCGCGTCTCCTCTTACCGCCGCTAGCAGGAGCCAGCCCATGGTGACGAAGATGGCGAGCAGCTGCGTGACCGAGCAGAGGATGACGGCGTCTTTCAAGTACCTGCACGACATCGCACCCATGGGCGCTGCGGCGCGTGCTGGCTGTGAATGCGTCGTGCGCGCACTCGGCCATGCCTCCCTCGAGATTGAGATCGAGGCCGGCGTCGACGAGCTTGCCGTCGGGCCGACGGACGGCGCCGGCCATGCGCCACATGGACAGCAGACTGCCCAGCTGCACCGTCAGCGACAGCATCAGCAGCACCTGAGCGCAGTTCAGCGACCGTCGCCTGCACGGCCCAGTCAACAGTGGGCGCGCACCCACTCAGCACACTCACCCATTCGAACTGCGGAGCGGGCAGCACGGCGCAGCGCATGCCCGCGTGGATACCCTAGAGCGCCTAGTAGGTCGGGCGCAGAGGGTCGCAGCGAGAGGCCGACGAGAGCAGCGGACGCACAAAGGTGACGACGGACATGGCGGCGTAGAAGTTGAGCGTCGACTTGTTCTCCTGGTGGACCTGCTTCTGCCCCTTCGTCGCCTTCTTCGCGCCCGCCCCAGCTGAACTCATGTCGGCGCCGACAAGGCTGCCTAGAGCGCCGCGTCGCGGCTCGCTGCGCCACCCGGTAACTCAATAGATAGTGGTCGTGTGCGCGCAACGAACGAGCGAGGACTTGGTGCGAAGAACCTCTATTCTGCCAACGCGAGCCTAGCAACTCGGCACTGCGAACTGCGCGCGCTGATATATCGGACGATGCGTGCCGAGTCAGACAGATCGAGACAGGTCGGCCCGAGCTCTGCTCAGCCGTTGTGGAGGACGAGTCTGAAGACTTCGCTGCCGATGAAGAAGGACGCGCCGGCGGGTCGGAGGACGAACGTGTGCACGTAGCTCTGGATCGGGTCCTCGTCCGTCTGCCAGCGGCCAGTGATGCGCCATTGAAGCGAGCGTGGCGTGTGGCCCATTGCGGCGACGCTCGCGTGTTGGTGGCCCTACCTTGAGTTGGCCCAGCACGTTGACGAGCACGGAACCGTCGCAGAGCGGCTGGCTGTCGACGACGGTCGGGTGGCGGATGATTGTCTTGAACGTCAGCGCCTGCAAGCGCAGCCGCGCGCTGCCAACCGCCACCAGAGGCAGCAACGTCCGCAGCCTCCTCTCTCACCATGAACTTCTGCAGGATGGCCTCCTTGCCCTTGACCTGGACGCCTTCAAAGGTCAGATAAGAATTGCTGTCCTAAACGGGCACTGTGCGAAGCGGCGGTGCCATCTGGGGCGGACTGGGGCGAGCGGACATCGTAGAGGGGTCCGATGCCGGCGAGCCGGGCGGCGACGTCGGTGACGTCGAACTTGGAGTAGTAGTGCTCGATGAACGCCCGCGCGATGCTCTCGAAGTTGTCGTTGTACATCCTCCCGTCCGCGCACTTCCCACCCCGAACGAGCGAGCCCACAACGACGAGCCAATACGCACTTCGCTGAGGAGACCCCGAAGCAACTCCGCACTTTTGAACCGATAGCGAGACCCTAAGGTGTTTCTAAAAAAGCGCGTTTGCATCGTGTTTCGTCCGTGTGACATTTCAGTGCGTTTTTGCCTCAACAAAGAATACCAATAGATCACAGGGCGTCGAAAGGAAGCTTTCAGTGACTACAGAGAGTGGTACTCAAATATATGAACGACCCAGTGCCACCTGGCTGGAGCCGCCCGAAGGCGAAGGGTCAAAGTGGAACTTTACTGCAGCGAATGAATGGTGTGCTGTCTAGCGAATGCTATGAAAGTTTACATGATTTCCTCATCGCGCGCAGCAACATTCAACCGTAAGCCCTTGCGCTAACGGCCAATTTTAAACATATAGCACTCCAGCAGCGGGTTTTTAATGCGTTTGTGATGTGTGCTAACTGCACAGGTTTAAGTCAAAAGAAAAGGGAACAATAAGGCGAACGAGATGGCGACCGACGTGGACACATGTCGGGCAGTCTTGAAGTCGGCGAATGCGCTCTGCGACGCGATGACGGAGGGAACGCTGCGAGTGGTGGACGCGTTGCCGAAGGAGACGCCGTCGGCGCGCCTCCTGGGAATCGGTCGGTGCAGCGCCTCCGATGCCCACGTCGACGACGACCGACTGGCATCAGTCGGCTCTGCCTCGGACAAAAGCAGCAGCGTATCCACCGTTGAAGAGGGACGACCGCGGCGCGAGCCGAGAGAAGGAGCTGCCGACAAGCCGAGCTGCGTCTGCGCGCCTGCTGTGCCCGTCCAACTGCACGTCCACGTTCAGAAGACTCACGAGCACCGCCCCGCGCCCGTCGTCGAGTTCTACGTCAACGGCCAGCGGATCGAGAAGTCGTCTTGAGATGTGATGATGGGCAGCCGATCCTAGCGGAGAACCCAACTGTAAACTTACCGCGCACACGACTAACCGCGCGAGTTTTCCTGGAAAGGATAAGGAGCTGGAGTATTGCTGGACAGCTGACGAGCGGCGAGAGCTGCCAGCGCCAAGAAAGCGTAGACTTGGTTAGGCGGAGCGGACGTTGTTGTCTGCCAGCTACTCGTCGTTTCGTGTCATGTCATCACGGCGTGAATCTCGAGACTTCCAACGCTATATCCCTCTTGCGCAACGAAATTCGACAACAGAGCCTAAAGTCGAAAGCGAAAAGCTAACACTACCCATTTGACGAAACTGACTCAGCCGACCAAAACACCCACAACGTACTACGTGATCTTAATAAAGCGGTATGCAAAAATACACATATTAGGGTTGTACGCTGACGCGTACACCTTGACAAAATTTACATTCTGCACCTACGAAAAAACGTACCGTATACAAACAACCTACCATATCGCTTTATCTACGATCCGATCAGTGGTTATGCAAATATTGGCGTGAATTTGAGTAGCATAAAAGCAAATGCGCTTCTGTGGCAGACAGTGGCGTAACAAGGCGAGTCCCAAAATGTCCGAAGCACAATGAGTTTCTGCGGCAGCGGTTTCACTACTGAGAGACGTCGGCCTCTTGTCAGCCACTCACGCACGTCTTCGAATCCATGCGCAGTTTCGTCAACTATACTACGGTGCTCACTGCCTACAGTAATTTGTTTGCTTTTCTTCTTCAAGGTGGCTATTTCCAAAAGACGCAACAGACGCAACAGACGCAACGGCTCAGGCTTAGGCTTCGCTTAGGCTTCGCTTAGGTTTAGGCTTAGGCTTCTCTTAGGCTTAGGCCTACGCTTAGGCTTTCGCTTAGGCTTAGGCTTTCGCTTAGGCTTTTGCTTAGGCTTAGGGTCTGTTGCGTCTTTTGTGAATGGCCTTCAAGGTTTCCTACCGAAATAGCCGTCATCATTCAGCACATAAAAAAACTTTGAGTTTCGCGAAAGTCGGTCGAAGTCCGTCGGTGATGGCGCAACAAACCTTTCTAGCCGTGGCGTCTCAATTGTTCGTCTTTTGGTTTGCACAGTTGCCGACCGCCAGATGCTATCCATTGCGCGGCGGTCCGTTGCGCGCCGACGGCCTTGGTCGAGCAGCCGCGGAGAAGCTGCTGCCGTTCGACGTCAAGCTGCCCTTTTCCGAATTGCTCCGCTTACCCATTTTTGAGGGCCGCAGCCCGCCGTCGGCTTTGGGCACGGACCGACGTGCGCAGTTCAACCTGCCGTTTAGCGACTTCGGACTGCCGAATGGGCCCGTAGCCGCTGATCTGAAGGGATTTCTCAATCGGCCCATAGTGGGCGTCCGAGAGGGGCCGTTCTCGCGACCGGAAGAAGCTCGAAGCGCGACACCACTCGCGGACGATGGACCTCTCGTGGTCAACTTGCCGTTGGCGAGCTTCCAGCTGCCGCTGAGTCACGTCTCGCAAGACCGACACGACTTGCCGCCTGGGGCCGAAGCTTGGCTGAAGGCGAATGGCGAAGGGGTAGACAAGGGACTTCTAGGTCCCTCTCAGCTTGCTGAACTGTTCGGTGTGAGAGACGGTCAAGAAGAAGGTGCTTCTGCTCGAATCGCCCTCTGGTGGTCTGCCGTCGTCTTTTCGCCAGCCCCATCCGTCGACCTCTGCCGAAGAAGCGGCCGCGAGCGGCAATTTGTTTTCCGAGGGCATTCGTCAGGGCAATCTGCACCGCGTTGTGGAGCCTCGCACGGCGAAGAAGAGCCGACCGGACGTGCCGTTCAAGAACCAGTACAGCGCGCCTCTGAGCGTTCTCGAGACGCCCTACAGCGTCGTACAGTTTCCACTGAGCAAGGTCCTCGACCGCCTCGGCCTCGCGCCCGCGCCCGCGCCCGCGCCCACTCGCGACCATCGCGCTGCTGCTGCCTCCGCCTCCTCCTCCGACGGCGCGTCGGCGAGCGCAGGCCGGCGATCCGACTCGACCGCCTCCCCGTCCTCGCCGACTTCGACGCGCCACGAAGAGCGAGCGGAGCTGCGGTCGGCAGCCGGCTGCCTGCCCACCGACACTCTCTGCGAAATCGCCTCCGAGAATCTCGAGCCTGTCGCTGATCTGAACTCGCTGTCGCTTCCCTACAGCTTCATCAACACCCCTCTGGGATTCTTCAATCTTCCGCTCGCCTACACGAATCTGCCCTACTCGAGCTTCAACTTGCCTTTCGGTCACACGAATCTCCCGTTTGGATTTCTCAATCTGCCGCTTTTTGAACACCTGCAGACGTTCGGCCTGCCGCCCGCCGCCGCCGCTCACCTCCAACTCGACTCGCCTTCTTCATTGCCCGATGCCAACCCCAGGTTGTCGGCGTCGTCCACTAGCGTCACCGCGTCAACTACCGTCGTGCCTCCGCCGCCAACGCCGACAGTGGAAGAGACCGCATCAGAGGAGGAACTCATAGCACTTCTCGCCTTCCTCGACGAGTACGCGGAAGCTGCGAATGAGACAGAGGAGGGGGAAGAGTGGACGGGCGCGCCGCTCTCGCTGCGCACCGCCTCGTCCGCGCAAGAGGTGCTCTCCGCTGCCGACAGCATCGTGGGCAGAGCCCTCCGCATGGACGCCCGCTCACGCTCGGCCCCTCAGAAACTGTTCGACGTCGAGCGCCTGCTGAGGTTGGTGGCGGAGTGAGGTGACCGTAGCTGGGTGGACGGGCTTAAAATTGACGAGTTCGATTTGCAGACAGGCTCTGCCCTCGGTGCCGCAGTTGGGCGGCCTGATCGGGCACCCGTTCGGCGTGTTCCCCACCTCGTTCTCGTTGTTCAACACCCCGCTCGGCTTTCTCGACCAGCCGCTCGGCTTCATCAACCTGCCACTCTCGCACTTCAATCTGCCTCTCTCGCACCTCGCCTCGCCCTTCGCCGGCTTCACGCCGCCCTTCGGCGACGTCCGAGCGCCCGAGCTGGGACAGGACGTGCACTCGGCCTCCGTCGAGCTCTCCGACGTGCCGCCCAGCCTTCTTGAGGTACGTGAGCGCCGCGCCCGCGTTTCCGTGCATGCCTGCCGCCATCCACCGCTGGCTGCGTTCGCTCGCTTCAGCTCGCGAACCCGGACAACACGCTCACCAGCTACCTGAACCTGCCCTTGGCTGAGCTGAATCTGCCGCTCGCCGTCACCGACTTCCCGTTCGCCGTCTTCGACCTGCCCTTCGCCTTCTTCAACCTGCCACTCTCGCATCTCAGCTCGCCGCTCACCCATCTGCATCTGCCCTTCGAAGTCAGCAGTCTGCCCCTCGCCGAGGTCTTCACCCCCTTCGAAGGGCTCCTGGCCGCGCTGGCCGGCCCGCGCTGACCGCCCAACCGCCTGCCCCCCCCCCCCCACGCGCACCCGACGAGACGACGCCACCTGGGTGAGTGTTTTCGCTGCCTGTTCTCAATCAGTATAGGAGCGCTTCTCGTCCCACTGCCACTGAGCTCAACAAGTCGCGTTGAAATGACGCCAAGTCGTTCTCAAGCTGTACTAAAGCGGGTACACGCTGGTCACAACCCACCCACTGGCTACTGTTGTTGGGCGCCTCGCGGTGTCTCGTCGCTGTTGTTGGCAGTAAAGCGTTGTTATCATCAGCATCACCACACGCCTTCCGGTTTTGTTTCTCATGCGATTCTATTGCCATACCGTCGACCGACAATCGACGCGTTCGAACGACTGAACTCTCTGGGTGCCGCCCTGAGTCAAAGGCTCCAATGGGTGTTGGCGGCGCGACGTGCCGCTACCACTACTACTACCTGTGCTGGCTCCTTGCTACGCTGCCTTGCGCCGCTGCGTTGATGTCGGTGGCGATTGAGGCGGCCGAGTGGGCCGTGCCGTCTGCCGCTCCCCTCACGGGCGTCTCCCGCCCCCCCCCCCCTGCCATCCGGAGGGTTCTGTCGACTTAGCTGCTCGACGGTCTTCGTTGCAGCTGCTCGACGGACTGTCGACCGTACGCGCGCTGTCTCAACTGCACGTTCGACAGTTGTCGCTACGGCGCGGTGACGTCCGTGACTGGCCGGCCACGGTCCAGGGAGCCGTCGTGCGCGCGCGGAGGCGTCGTGAGGGCGGAGGCGCAGTGACGCTACTGCTACCAGACGCCGTCTACGGAGCACGAATGCGTGCCGGCCGTGGGGGGCGGCGAGGGCGCGTGCTCCGCGACGTCGGTGTCGCAGCGCTGGCTCTTGTCCGAGTGCCGGGTGCGCGACCACCTCTTCTGCATGGGCAGGGGGACCTTCTACAAGCGCAGCCCCTGCCGCTGGACCTCCGGCCACCGCTGGAGCACCGCCCTCTTCCTCAGGTACGGCCGCGCACTGCCACGTCAGTCAGCCTGTCGGCATGCGTCTGTTTCTCCCGCGTTTCAGTGTCACCTTGGGGGGCTTCGGCGTGGATCGCTTTTATTTGGGAGCGTGGAAAGTGGCGATCGACAAGCTCTTCTCTTTCGGCGGCCTCGGCGTCTGGACCGTGCTCGACGTCGTACTCATCGCTGTCGGATACGTGGGCCCTGTCGACGGTGCGCTGTACATCTCGTAAGGAGGATAGAGGAGAAGGCATGCGACTTTCTGCTTTCTCTTTCCCACGCGACGCGAATTCGACACGCATTGAATGCAAGCAGCTAGAGAGGAGAGCTAGGGCGGGCGGGCAGACGAGCGGCGTCTGTGCGTAGGGCGCGGTCGCGTCGGTGTCACTTGCAGATCAGGTGGTGCGCGTCCACTTCGTAGAGGAGGCCCGGGTAGAGGCGGTAGAAGCACTCGTGGCAGTAGGGCTTGTCTAGACGCGGCCCACGCAAACAACTGCGCGCCGTGCTCACCGCGCGGGGCCTTTTGAGGCGCCGACCTTGGTGCTCCTTGAAGGTGCCGCGCACGTTGAGCGCCTTGAGGCAGTAGGAGCAGGTGAAGTGGTGCGGGTGGAACTTCTTGGGCACGCGCGACGACTGCGAGAGCGCCGTGAGGCAGGCGCCTTGAATGGGGTCGGCGCAGTAGAAGCACAGCGGACCGTCCGACGGCGGCGGCGTCGCCTCGATATGAATGCGTCGGCGAGCCGTCGTCGTCGGCGTCTCCGACCGGCCGCGCCACCGACGCTCCACACTGACGCGGCTGCGCAGCGTCGCGCTCCGCTCGGCCGCGCCCCCCACTCGCTGAGACAGACCTCTGGGCGTTCTGGTCGGGCGGCGCCATTCCGTACTCCTCACAGATCCTCTCGACGCTCTCGCGCTGCTCCACCGGACTCGCTGAATTCCATACCCATCCACGAGTCTGCGGTCGCGCTCTCGTCTCTCGCCACCAACCTCGTGTCTTCCGCTCGAAAGGAGAGGGCGCGCTGCGCCGCTCCGCGGGCACCGCCTCGTGCTGCTCCTGTCGCTGCTGGCTCAGCTTCAGCCTGTACTCGACTTGCGCGCTCTCCTGTCACGGCCAAATACGCTTTGTGCGCGCACGGACGCTGACTCTGACGCGAGTGAGACACCTTGGTGGGAGTGGATCGGCTGGCGACTGGAAACGACAGAGGCGGTCGCCAACTGCGCTCGATGTGCATGGAGTGTGGCGTGCGAACGAGTACCTGTGACCTTGGCCGGACTGGACTCCACCGGCTTCTGAGGCGGTGGCGTAGTCGAGGTCGTTCGAGTGTGACTCTCAGTGCTGACGATGCGCACCTTCTGCTGCTGCGCCTCGGGCCGCGACTCCCTCTTCAAGCTTCCCTTGCGCAACACCTCGGCGGTCGCGTTCACGTCGGTGACGAGCGCTTGGAGCGTGTCGACCACGACGTTCTTCGCTGAGGTTGTGGGCGATCTGAGCACTCGCAATGGGCCCTGTCGCCTGGCCTGCTTTACCGGTGTTGGATCGACTCTGCGCGTTGATCTTGACCATGTCTTGTCCGCTGACTGCCTGCAGTCGGATTGCGTCCACCTCCCGGGCGGGCGACACGGAGACACGGCCGTGCACGTCCATGCTCATGGCGGCGCTACGGACGCGCTGCAACGAGACACGAGGAGGACGGACCTGCCTCCTTCTGTGGGCACCCACTTGATTCGCCATGCAAATCAGTCACACGGGCGTCTGTCGGTCAACTGAGAGCGACTGATTCCGACTCTGGGTACCCACTTTACCTTCGTACATGCGCAAGCGCGCAGTTTAGAAAAGAGAGCAAAGGTTTTACGGAGGCCAAGTCAAAACGCGTTAGATCGATTTCTCTTCACCGTTCCCGTCAAGCTTCCTGCCAATACCCAGCAGACGTGCATCTCGGGGCGCTCACCGTGTGGTCGGGCGTCGTGGCAGCCGGCATCGTTGTGCTGACTCCAATTCCGTTAGTCGACCGGTTGTCTTTAGGCCGTTCCGCGCTTTCTGCCGCCGGATGCGCCGACCGACACCGACTGACCAGCGCATTAGTGACAGCTGCGCCGCCGTTGTGCGTTTGGGCGGGAGCAGGCGGCGACGGCCGTTCTGGACATCGCTGCCGAGTTACTCCTTGCCTCGCCGCCGGCAGAAGCGGCGTTGGCAGCAGCCGCGAACAGGCGAGGTGCGTCTCTCCAGCAGTGCGGCGATGTCTCTGCGCGGCCGGCGGCGAGGGGCGAGAACCCACTCTCCTTCCGACCCCCACAGCCATCCCGACGTCTATTTCCGTCACCACACGAACACTCAGTTCGTTGTAATCCACACATGGCGCGCGCACAGACACTGTACGTTCCATATTTATTGGTTTCGGCTGTGGAATCATGCATACTGACTTGCGTCGGTTGCGGTTTTCTTTGAAGTTCGGTTGCCCAATCATGATTGCGTTCTGGAAACATGTGTGTGTGGAAACGTGTGGAAACTGGAAACATGTGTAAAACACTGCACCATGTTTCCTTCTCCCTTTGCGACACGACACACAACGACAACTTTGAATCAGGTCAGTGTAGCTGACACACAACGCGATCTCAAATTCCTGAACACAAGCAAATGCGCAAGTATTGAGTTCATTCTTTAGCTTCTCAGCTTCTCATTTTTTAGCCTTTGAAAGAGTATCTAAACGCCCAATACACACATTTCATTTTAGGTATG
This sequence comes from Paralinhomoeus sp. GSCO2_6, assembly GCA_030248085.1. Classification (NCBI taxonomy): domain Eukaryota; kingdom Metazoa; phylum Nematoda; class Chromadorea; order Monhysterida; family Linhomoeidae; genus Paralinhomoeus; species Paralinhomoeus sp. GSCO2_6. The sequence goes on along the minus strand of JASAMY010000921.1, from coordinate 6,481 downwards.
TACACAGTGACTGTGTGTTACAGTAGAAAGCAGCCCTTTTTAATAAAGCCGTTCATGCAACGCGTGACTTGTCGAATGGAAAGATTGCGTTGGCACTTGGCTAGTCTGGCTCATGGCCCCCGCTTCTTTCCGCCGCCGTCGGCTCTGCGGTGTCGGTAGCGGCAAGCTCATGGTGGAGCATGGGTGGGGGTGGGCAAAGCGAGGCCCTGAGGCGCCTTTATATACTCACCCCGTCCGTCTCGTCAGTCGACGACTTCTTCGCTTCGCTTCGACGAGCCGGCGGCTGCTCCAACGACATGGAAGTGAAGCGAGCCGCCGAGTTTGTTGTCATGCTGCTTGAAACAGACGCTGCTTTCTTCAACAGGCAAGCAATGTCAGACGCCCAGAAGACGTGTGGCGAGGGGACAGGTTTTACTTTTAGAGTGACGTTTTCTGACCTGCACAAGACGCGTTGTCAGCGAGATTGGTTGCAATGAGCTTGATTCGACCCCTGGTACAGAGAGCGGTGGCCTGGGAAATGACTCGCTTTTGCGGTGCGGCAGCTGCGGTGGCTACTACTACGACGAGCCGAACTACCGACGGTGCCGACGTTTCCAAGAGACTGACGAATGGTCGACGGCAATTTGACAAGCCAGCTGCGCCTCTATCGAGCGTGCCTCAAAATGCTGCTCAACCAGATGACCGGGTAACCAGCTGGTGTGCACCTGCGTTATTGTCGTACTGATCGCGCGATCTGTGGCTTCTATGTTGGCAGAAGTTGAAAAAGAAACTGAGAAGGCTTTCTGAAGGTGGCGTATCCCAACGCGCGCCATTCCTTCGGGCGGTGTTGCCGAAGAGTGAGTGGAGCGAGTTGCCGTCGGCCGTCGACATCCACTGGCCCACGACAAGCTCGTTTAGCGTCGAGCAAGGACGGCGCTGGATCGTGGAGCCTTCATTGAGAAGGCGAGCGAAGCCTTCTTTCTTTCCTTGTCGCTCTGTCTGAGGCTCTTTGTCTCACGCAAACTGTCCAAGGTGTGGCATTGGGAGCCTTCGTCTGAGCTATGACGTCCGGCACGCTTTCCCACGGCCCTCCTGGCGGCAGAGACGTCGGTACAAGTACAGGGTCGGCTGGTCGCGTCGCTGTTCCAGTCCCACGAGCTCGTCACACGCCGTCGTCTACTTCTACATTGACGTTCCTCACGACAAGGTAAGCGAGGCCGGGACGAATGCTTGCTCGCGACAAGAGCAGGGCTTGTCGTCTAGACGAGACGCGTGGACGTGACGTACACGTTCGAAGCGGACCAGCGCGTCCACAGGTGAGCGCTCGGAGACCTCCATTGGGGAACGCAGATTTGTTGTGCGCTGAGCGAGTCCCGCAACCGCCTAGGCCTGGCCGGTCGGGCTTCCACTCCCAATGGCTCGTCCACTTCTCCGAAGGAAGAATTCAGAAGACGATGCTTTCATGCGACAGCTAGCTACATTGTACATAGATGTCGTTCCGAAATATCGCTACCTTAGGCAGCGATTTCTGTAGTCAGCAGTCTCTCCCCCTCCTGCCAAACGTACCTTTCGCATTTCAATATTTTCGTAGGACGATGTGAGTTATCAAATTTTTCCGGCTTTTCTCTTTGTTTTTCCAACGGGGGGACCTGAATAATTTGCGCGGTGGCGGTCCGGTAAAGCAGGTGCACACGTCACGATTGGTAGCTTCAGTCCAGTCACGTGTAATCCTGACACTGCATATCATGTGATGATTACCTGAATGCACAAATTGGTGAACGGTTATAGTATTAGGAGCAGAAGAGAAGGCATCGTGCATTTTATCCGTCTCTAGCACTTGGCAGGGTTGACGAGGCGATTAAAGCATACGGTGGCACTTGCTGCAGCAGACACGGCGAACACGACGACAACAGCCCCCATGAACAGGCCAAAATCTAAAGCAGACGTAGAGACGTGAGGAGGACTCGAAATGGGGCGGTGGCAGGGAGCGTACGCATGGGCGGCAGGCAGACGTCGCTCGCTCTCCGGTCCCGCCCCACTGGCAGTGGGGCGCGTCGAGGCACGAGCCCTCTGAGCGGCGCGCACGTCGTCCTCGGCCAGATCTGAGGACGACGAACGCGTTCGAGGACGCGTCCATCTCGAGCGGCCCTCCTGCCGCTGCCTCGCCCTCGTCCGACCTCATCTCTGGAACCGCGGCACGGTCGCGCAGCTCCGCGACTGCGAGCCGCTTCTGACGGCGACGACGCGAAGGCGCCGCGTCAAGAGGCGCCGGACAGAGCGGCGGCTGCAGAGGAAGACCCGCGACCAGGTTCAACGGAGTCAGTAGCGTGTAAAACGCCTGCACCCATACCGTCGATTGGTCGCACGAGTCGTCGGTCTCGATTGCACAGCTGCACGACGCAGCTGAAGTGCACGCCAGGCCGATCAGCGTACTTGAACACGTGTGTTTCCACCCAGGCGCGCGTCGAGTCCGCTGCCGTCTCGTACTGGAACTCACCCATGATCACCGGGTCGATCGAGCACCTGAAGACGCTCGCACGCTCGCTTCTCGCACGTCGGCGAATTTTCGCCGCGTGCAGGGGGAAAGTAGTAATCTGACCATATGAGGTGGATGTACCCGAACAATCACGGCATACTGTAGCATTTTTTGCTCGTAATACCCAAATGTACCCAATGGTAGAGAAGAACGGAAGAACGAAAGAAAGAACTCAGAGATTCAGTCGACGTACCCGTTAGCGTCGATGATGGGCTGCTCGGCCCCCTGTCCGTCGTCGACACGGCACTCGCGCACGAGGAGGCCGTGCGTCGTGCCGTCGCAGGCCTGCGGACACGCTCGAGTGGCCGACGCGGCGACCGACGCACCGCCGCCATACCCATTCGTGGAAGACGGGGTCGCCGACGCTCGCGGAAGCGGACGAGTGGGCCATCACGGCCTTCGCTGCGCACCTTGTAGGCGCAGTTAGGCATGGCGGCCGTGTTGCCCAGGTCCGTCGTCGGCAGCATGCTGGACAACAACGGGATGGAGAGTGCCGCCTCATGCGCCGGCGGCAGACGCACCTGACGCCCAGGCTCTGCGTCAAGGTCTTCTCGCCCTCCATGAAGAAGCATTCGATGCGGTAGGCTTCATCCACTTTGGTTCATGAATCGGCTGTGGAAGCTGACGATGAGCACCAGCGATTGCATAATGCCACGCTGAGGCGCCAGCTGAAGAGGCGGTCCGGGACCCGGGTACGCACGCAGCATTGTCAGTGCGACACAACGGCCTGCACCATGCGCGTCCTCTGCATGTTGCACTCGCCGAACGAGAAGGTCGAGGTAACGCTGCCACGGTCCCGCCGGCGCCGTTGGCCGTCGAGAAGTCCGGACGCAGAGCCGTCGATCGGACATCCCTTTGACGAGGACGCGCCCCGCGAATGGGGCTCGCGTGTCCACCGTCACGGAGAACTGGAGTCCGACGCGCCAGTTCAGTCGCGCGTCTGCGTGAGACCATTGTTTACGATCAGATCAGATTCAGTGGTCGATCGATGGACGAGAAGCACCTGTCACTCCGTTGTCGATCGGGATGCCGATGCACACCGCCGCCTGCAATGATCCTTTTACTTATGGCATGATTGGGCGCGACTTTCAGCATGTCATGCACGGTTGACATTGAGCGCATTCGCCTGTATGTGCAATGTGCATCCAGTCCCAGATCAATAAGTACTTCACAGAAAAAGAGTTGCTTGGTAGGTCGATACCGTAGTTTTCTCTAGACATGCTGACCGCTAGTTAAACTAGACAGGCATTACTCTGCTAGCTCCACATTTTGTTCCCATCAGCTGCAACTACAACTGCCAGGCCAGGTGCGTGCAACTACCTTTGGGTTCCTGGAATCACGCTATACCGAGCAAGTACAATAATACCTAACTATCGGACTGTACACATGCAAAAAAAATTATTTGCATATTCTTTGTATATAATTTATTGTAACATGCAAATATGTCGACATATTGATAACAGGCAGAAAATGCACAACTTTGCAATGGATATACACATTACATCGTACGCTGCGTATGCAACATACAAATACCTATGTCTACATATTGTTAACAAGCAGAAAAATGCGCAACTCTACGACACAAATACGAGTACAGCACAAGTACAGTATCTTGATATCCATAGAAGTTGTACCCGCGCAATGAAAAAAAGTCATGCGCATACATTTATATGCGTATACAAGTCACCGTTTATGAAGGCAGGAAAGCTCAACTATGTGCTACAAGAGTTCAGCACAAGCACAGTATCTACCCAGCGACGGAGAACACGCGCAATGTAAAAGTAATGCAGTATGGCGCTGCGGATTCGTTTACCGGGTACATACTAATTCGTTAGCAAAGCGGTTCGGCGAACTTTGTGGCTCACCAACCTATAGTTTGCGTTTGCTCAGAAACGCTGAAAAACTGCTTTTATACGTGGGAGCTTGTAGCTAGTCTGTGTGCGCGTGTGTCTGGGGAGCATGCAGAAACCGTAGACGCACCAGCGACGCCGAGAGCAGAAGATGAAGTGTCGTTGGCATCATGACCAAAGGGGACGCTTATCCACCTTGTTCCAGGCGACCCAAACCGCGCTCGACACTCAACTTTACTCTGCGCGCGACGTCGGGCGCAAGCGTAGGACGACTTGTTGGCATGCGCAAGAGCGTAAGAAAATGGGAGCACGTGCTAGATTTGGTGTCGACGAACGGCCTCAGGAGGACTTCTGGCCATTATTGCCATTATACGCCAAGACGACCACTTCCGCTCATCGCCGCACGCGTCGTTGGGCTCGCGGCGCGCGGGAGCATTGCGTCGCTTTTGAGGACGTGTGTCTCGAACGAGGCCAGGCCCGCCCTGCTCCTTCTTCACCTCATCCATGCCTGCAGGCTGGCCGCCCGTTTAGCCTCAACCTTACTGTCGTCCGGCGTACGAACGACACCTCGCCAGCATTCTCACTGTGCACGTTTTTCCTCGGGCGGCCGTGCACTGACTGCGCATCCTCTAATGACTGCGATTCGCCTAAGAACGTATACACCTTTCGAGGAACCAGTTTTTGAGCATGTCCAAGCAAAGTGAACTTCGGTTGGAAGTGGGGCACGTTATTGTCTCCAAGTCGACTTGCTTCTGTATTGGTGCCACGGTGCTGCGGTAGCGTCGGTGGAGCGGCTCATGTTGCGGCGAGAGCGGGCGGCGCCTGCCCGTCGTCGGGCGATCGGTCGGGTTACGGCGGCGCCAAGTGGGCGCGTCGCGCTGCGCTGCGCCGACGAGTGGGCGCGTGCTGCTTGGCGCGCCCGCCAGATTCGCTAGCACTTTCGTCGTCGCGGACACGAACGAAAGCAACCGCGGCCTCTCCGCGCTCTCTTCCAAGCAACAGTCTCCGCCGCCAATCTGCACGGAGGGGTGGGTCTATCTGCGCCGGCCCATTGTTTATCCATAGGAAGCCGTTAAACATCGCGGTCAACGACTAAGCGGAAAGTCGGTAATCCAACCACTTGCGCGGAGGCGAGAGCGCTGATCCCCCCGCCAGAGGAGCCACGCCCACAAGCGACGTTACGGTCCCTCCTCACGCTAGGCGGCAGGCCACGTCTGCTGGCATTGTTGATTTCTTGGCCGGCCCTTGACTGTCGCGGTCGCGAGACGATTTACACACTCGCTGCGACTGTAAACAGTTTATCCGAATGGTTGATTAGCCGAGGTATTATGAACTTGGATTCCGCCCCGTCTTACTGCCAACCACAAGCAGTCACGCCTGCTGATCAGAGGGCCGCGGTACCTGTGGCCCTCGCTGCCGAGCTGGTGGACGCCAGTGCTGCCGAAAGTGCGGTCTTTTCTGAAGAGTTGCCAGGCCATGCTGACGTCGGCGTCCTGAGCAACGCCGGTGGCGACGAACGTGGGCGGCTTGTGGGAGAAAATGGCTCGGAGCAGCCAAGGACCGCGTCCGCCTCTGTCAGTGGTGGCAGCGTCGGCGGGAGCACCACGAGTCGGAAGGGCCGCGCGCGAAACGGCCCGACAAGCCGCCTTACTCATACATCGCGCTCATCGCCATGGCCATCCGATCTCTACAACAACGAAGCGGGCCACGTTGGCTGAGATCTACGCCTATCCAGCTCGCTTCGACTTCTTTCGCGCGAGGAGCATTTGTGCACTGGCTGGAAGAACTCCATACGGCACAATTTGTCCTTGAACGAGTGCTTTCTCAAACTTCCCAAAGTGAACGGCGGACGCAATGGAAAAGGCCATCAGTGGATGCTGGACCCTTCCTACGATTTTGTGAACGAACAAGGCAGTTTCCGACGACCAAAGTGCCTCAAGCCAAAGACGCCCACGTACAGCCACAATCCGTACATGAGTGGCGAGCGCGCGAGCGTCTCGCACCCGGCGGGTGGCATGGACGCTGTGACGGCCGACTCCGTGCTCTATCACGGCGCTAGCCCGACCAGCGGCTGGCCGGCGACCTCGTTCCAGTCGCTCACGGCAGTCGGTGGCGG
>JASAMY010003269.1:0-33238 GCA_030248085.1 Paralinhomoeus sp. GSCO2_6 | reverse complement strand
TCTAACATCTAAGTGCATGCCACTGCACACCCTCAAACATCTGCACAATGAACCAGTTTTTCTGCAATCTCTATGTGAACCCAGCCAGAATGTATCTAACATTTAAGTGCATGCCACTGCACACCCTCAAACATCTGCACAATGAACCAGTTTTTCTGCAATCTCTATGTAAACCCAGCCAGAATGTATCTAACATCTAAGTGCATGCCACTGCACACCCTCAAACATCTGCACAATGAACCAGTTTTTCTGCAATCCTTATGTAAACCCAGCCAGAATGTATCTAACATCTAAGTGCATGCCACTGCACACCCTCAAACATCTGCACAATGAACCAGTTTTTCTGCAATCCTTATGTAAACCCAGCCAGAATGTATCTAACATCTAAGTGCATGCCACTGCACACCCTCAAACATCTGCACAATGAACCAGTTTTTCTGCAATCCTTATGTGAACCCAGCCAGAATGTATCTAACATCTAAGTGCATGCCACTGCACACCCTCAAACATCTGCACAATGAACCAGTTTTTCTGCAATCCTTATGTGAACCCAGCCAGAATGTATCTAACATCTAAGTGCATGCCACTGCACACCCTCAAACATCTGCACAATGAACCAGTTTTTCTGCAATCTCTATGTGAACCCAGCCAGAATGTATCTTTTTTTTTTTTGTTTTTTTTTTATTTTTTTTTTTTTTTTTTTTTTTTTTTTATTTTGTTTTTTCCGAATAACATCTAAGTGCATGCCACTGCACACCCTCAAACATCTGCACAATGAACCAGTTTTTTCGCAAATCCCTATGTGAACCCAGCCAGAATGTATCTAACATCTAAGTGCATGCCACTGCACACCCTCAAACATCTGCACAATGAACCATTTTCTGCAATCCTTATGTGAACCCAGCCAGAGTGTGTCTAAATCTAAGTGCATGCCCTGCACACCCTCAAACATCTGCACAATGAACCATTTTTTCTGCAATCTCTATGTGAACCCAGCCAGAATGTACCGTAAACCCCATAATTAGCCCCCCCTACAATTAGCCCCCCCCCCTATAATAATACACCCTCCCAAGACCACTTTGAGTTAATAAGCCCCCCCCTATAATTACGCCCCCTCCCTAAATGAACCATCGTCTAAAAGGCACATGTTTCCATGTCTGGGTGTATGTATGGTCGCGTATGTGTATGTATGTACACGTATGTGCATGTGAGACTGTGCGAGAGTGTGTTAGAGTGTACCAACGTGTGTGCAAGCGCCTTTTTCCCTTAAAAATCGCCTCCACGCGCCTTTTTGCCCACACATCTTCCCAATGGCTTAAATAAGGTTTTTAGCTGTTTTATGGGCATATAAAACTGATATGCAATAAAAAACACCAACAGTAGCTCACTTTTGTCGTTTTCCACTCCACCGCCTCCTGCTGGCACCATTCCGGATTGCGCGTCGTGCTTCTTGCCATTACATTGAAAATCATTCCATCTTGAGACGCCATCAACAACGGAATTAGGATACGTTAAGTTTATCAGCCAAGTCGCTTTTCCGACCCCCCAAAGGACATAAACGAGCCGTCATGCGCTTGTGCTGCTTGGCCGGCTCAATGTATAGTACATTCTGGTCGAGTCCAACCATTTTTTTTGACGATTTTGTTCAATTATTCGTAGAAACCAGTTTAAAAATACGTCACGCGGAAGATGCGACTCAGGTTGCGTCAGCAGTTGCGACAGTCGTATGTGCGTTTATCGCAACGACCACTTGCGTGAGTCGTATGCGACTCTCGCAAGGCACTTGCGATTGTAGCTCCCTTCGCAGCTGCGACTGCTTCATGCAACCCGCTCAATATGCAAAATGATATAGCAATAGAAAATGAACTATGCGATAAGGCATTGCAAACCCCAAGAGCGATCCCAAGTGCTACTGCGCTCCACTCCAGGCCGGCACAAGCTTCCACGAAAGCAGCTGCTGCGCCATCCAACGAGGGAAGGAGGCCACCGCGCACCGTCAAGCGACCTCTGCGGCGAGAAGAACCCTCACCAACATTGACGAAGAGATGAGCAAGCCCACCGCCGGCCTCATTTCGAAGGCGGCGATTGTTGGGATGACAAACATTCCAAGATTATTGTGATAGTGCGCGTCTCACTTGTCTGCGCATGGTCAAGTATTTAGTGTATAAAAATACAATGTACAAATGTATGTAACTAATGTAAATTAATGTTGTTTGTATAATGTAACTTAATTGTACAAACCATACACTGTAACTGTCGAATTTTGTCGAAATTAACGATTTTCCTAATTAGAACAATGCGAATAATGTGCGAACACATTTACCCAAATACAATAATTCAAATAAAATGATAAGATAATAATAAAAATAAATCAAAGCCGCGTGAAATCGATTCGATGGTTGTAGGTGGATGATGGCAGTCGGCTGATAGTAGTCTGCACCGTTCTCCTTGCACCTGAACATTCTCAAGACAAAAGACACAGAACAAAGACAAAAAAGTTATGTGTGCCTAACCAAATGCGCCGCAGCCGAAATTTTGGCTCTCGAATGGAGATTTTATCATTTTTTTACTTTAGTATAATTGTATAATTGACAGATTGGCACATTGTAACAGCGTACCAAGCTAAAATTTTCGGGCTCCGACCGATTTTCGGCCGGGAGTTTCCCATTTCCTCCCCACTGAGGACGACGCAGTGTAACGTGTCGAGTGCAGCTGCCTATGCGCGCACGTTCTCTCGTCCCGGCCTCCTCCAGCAGCGCGGCGGTTTCTATGCCGGAAAACGTTGCTGCAACTGCAATGCTTTTGATTTGCTCATCACGTTTCTGGGTGCGCTGCACAAACTGAGTGCACCATCAAGATACACCTAGATATTCCTCTCGCTATTTTGTCGGGCGGGACCCTTCTACCACGACGCCCACTATTGCCTCGTGCCGTGTCAAGCGTGTGGGGCGTGCGCCAATGATCCACAGCGCTTTCGTCGTCCATTCCAGGAACACACGCGTGCACGATGAGAACAAGCGTCGCGAATCTGACGTGTGCTTTGGACTGCCATCTTGGGGACGTCCGGGTCAATCCACGCATGCATCCATGTGCACCATATCAATTGCGTCACTTGATTGCGCGCCCTTTCATGCGATATGTACCTCACCAACATTGCAGCAAAAAATCGTGCAAACCAAACATGGGCAAATTTCCCTATAGAAGTATAGAAGAATTCGCTTAAGAGGAGGGGGGGGACGGGTAAGGGACTGACTCTGTATTGGGGAGGGGGCGCTATTGGTCGACGCACGCGGCGCCGAAGAGGAAGCGGCCCGAGCGGCGGGTCGCCACGGTCTTCCACTCCATCGCGGTCTCGTCCAGCGCGACGATGACGAGCGCAGAGTCGTCGGCGAGGCCCGAGCCCGTCGCGTAGACGCGTCCTCCGCAGCGCACGAGTCGCGCCAGCAGCCCGGCCAGCTGCTTGATCGTCGGCCCGCGGCTCCAGCCGTCCGACCGGGCGTCGTACAGCTGACACAAGGCCGGGTCCTCCGAGCTGCCGGACGAGCCGCACACCAAGAGCTGTCCGTCCGACAGGAACACGCCGGCGCCAACACTGCAAGCGGGTTGGCTGGTGCATCCACGAATTGAGACCGTGTGAAACAACAGTGTGTATCTAATAATTGTTATAAATTGACACAAACAATTTGAATCAATTGAAACGATGAGCACCGCACAGGCTCTCGAGGTTTCGTGGAGAATCACACTCTGACACGAGTTGTGCGAGTGCGCGTTGGGAAAAGAGAGGGAAGTAAACGGCGGCGACCCACAGTGGTTGAGGCATCCGCTTCCGAAGGGCCCACTCTTGAGTCTGGAGGTCGAAGCGCTGCACGGTGTCTACTGGTTCCCCCGGCCCATTGCCCGCATCTCCGCCCGCCAGGTAGATGTACCGCTGGCCATCGGAGGCCATAGCGGCGCCGGCACCGGCGATTTTTGGACTCGAAGGCATCGAGGCCCACTCGCCCTTGTTGGCCTCGTAGAGACGGCACTCTCTCGACCCCCGCTCGTCGGCGTCCACCCCTCCGCAAGAGTAAACCACTGGGCCTGTGGAAACGGACTGCTTGGGAACGCCTTGCGACACACGAAGAAAAAGAACAGAGCGTGGCTGGCAGTACCAGTTTTCAACAACGGCGATGCAATGGTTCTATTGCGCGCCAAGGTGCGCAATGTTCTAGAGGGGCGAGGAGCTCTTTTTTTTTTGTTTTTCGGCGTGGGGGGGGGGGCTAAGTGTGCGGGGGCTATTGGATGATTTTCCATAGTTCTTAAAAAATGCGCTCTTAGCGCATTGCCCCAGATTCATCCCCACCCAACCCCAAGATTACGACTTTGATCTACGTTTTTCCAAAATGGTATGTTGTCTTTTACACTTGTGTTTTGCGATTGTGAATGAGTGTATGTAAGTATGCATATTTTCGCACAGTCTGTTTGTAACCCCCCCCCCCCCTGTTTCGTGCTTTCGTTATTGTGTAAAACCCCAACATCAAAAGCAATATTTCATGGCAACGAACCAACAGTAACCGCTGCAGCTATGAAGCCATACTCAGAAGGGAAGTCCTCTGCGTACTTGAACTCTCCACTGACGAGCATCTCACTTGTACGGACGTTTGCGCCTGGGGATGACGCGCCTCCGCTGACGAACAATTGATTGTTGACTCCCACGGACAGGTGACCAGCCCGGCCATCGTTCAACTTCTGCTTGGCGATTTCAAGCGTTTGCTTCTTCGTGTCGAAGACGAGCATGGTGCTGGACGCATTTCCGAAGTCTGATTCCAGACCACCAGTGACGTAGATCAGACCTGAAAATTTCGGGCAAAGCTTCGGCGCAAGCGTTAGCGAATTTTGTGACGCTTTTATAAAGTACTGTAGGTATGCACCCTCTCCAGCTGGGCCTGGTCCAGGACCGGGACCAGGGCCTGGCTTTCCTGGCTTGGTCTGCAGCCGGGCTACTAGGAGGGTCGCCTCAAAGTCGAAAATGTCTTTGGAGCCCACAGGAGCCAGGTTGACAGCACAGATCTGCTTGTCCAGCAGTGGGTAGTCCAGCAGGTGCAGCACTGGGACGCCAGCACCCATGGTGACCGCGTAGTCCGCAGCATCTCCATGAGTGTCCATCATGTAGCGGTGCACTCGCTTGGTCAAAGCCTGGACAGTATTGTTTGAGCTACTCACACACCTGATACTACACGCACACTGAAGGCAGCAGAACCTTGTAGTTCTGGGGGTCCTTTTTGTGTTCGTTCATGATGAACTTCCGAAGGTCCATGTCTTCACAGAGGAAGGCGCCCATATTGTTGTCTGAAAAAAACGCACCGTGCGCTTAGTTAAGCGGCGTTTGTTAAAGCAGTTGTGGGGAAACGGACGATATTCGCAATCGTAAGTCTGCTTCGCTGGTGAGGGCGCCTTTCGCAGGCGTCTGGAAAGCAGCCGGGCCTCGTGAAGCGCGCGATCTAGAAAGGCTAACGTTTTTCTCCTAAAACTATGCCTTTCTGTTCTTTACAAAACCTGCTCCATTCTTTCTCTTCCGCTGCCACGCCAGCTCGTACCACGTCATTCCCATCGATGCTCGAGCTGTCTTGGTCCTTTGAATTGCATCATCAGCCAGTGGAAAGACGTCGTCGCAGCCAAAGTCGGTCGCGAACTTGAGGGCGCTCTCGCCGTCTTTGCTGTCTGCGATGCCTCCATTCTGCTGCCAGCCCATGTCTGCGCTGATGTGTACTGGAAAGGTGCCATTGTCCAGTTGGCGCTGGTAGAAGACTCCAGAGTTGGCTGGGTACTGGAGCTTGGGCAGCTTGCTGGGTGGTATTTTGGTCCAGAAATTCTGGAAAAGTGTGGTCCTTTTACCGTGACAGCGAACTGAGCATGGCATCACATCGCTGTGTGACACAAGCAGTCATGAGCCTTTTGCTTAGGCACAAGCAAACCTTGACGGGCTTGGCAGACCAGTGAGTCGTGGAGCGAGTAAGGCGCGTCCAAGTCATCTTTGCGTTACTCCGGGGGTTGCCCACCTTGACAGCAATGAGAAACGCGGAGAGCCGTCCAGGACTCACTTTTCCCTGGAACAAGCGCTGTCTTCCATTACCTTCTTCCAAGACAATAACCATCGCTTGCCTCCGTTGCGTAGAATCCGATGAGACAGACGCTCTCGTCAGTGACCACGTTCTCGACGCGTCCATCGAAGCCGGCGAGTTCGCCGAAGCGCACGTACGTGAAGTGGTACCGAGAGCCGGTCAGTTGGCGGAACTGCTGGACGAACTCGGAAGCGGAACCGCTGGAGAAGTGGACGAGATTGGCCAGCTGACGCATGGCGCGCTCTGGACACGTGGCGCTGAACGAGTCGCGCGCCAGGTCCAACTGGTAGCACGGCTTCGCAGCCGCATCGGCCTGACTCTCTTTGGGAAGGGCCAGTCCAGACAGTTGTAGCGTTTGTCCTACAAGTGGTCCTGCAAGTGATCGTCGCTTCGGTCAGGTTCCAGGTCAAGTCAGGAGAAGGCGCAGACGTGATGAATTCCCTGCTGGAAGCTTGCAGCTCGTTGGCTCAAAGTAGGCTTTGAGTGAAACGTCCAATTTGTCCACTGCCGATCCCTTCGTTCGTTCGGCGTCGTGGCAGTATGCTGCGTCGTCAGGGTGGGAAGACGCCTTGCTGTACGAAGTGCCTTTGGCTAACTCGAAATGAAGTTTGACTAAAGCAGAGCTGGTGTTTTTTTTGTTGCATCGTGACTGAACAGTGGTCAGTGGGGCACCGTTCATCCATCCCGAAGGCTTTCCTTGGTTCGTATTGCATTGCTCCAGCCCTAAACGCGGTTTGACGGCGCACAGTGTCACTTCAAACATTTATGCGTTATCATGAACAAACCTGCGTAGCAGCCAGCTTTCAACGCAAAGAGCAGTAGACAGGCAGCCCTCACAAACATCTTTTACCCGCCGTTTATTTGCCGGGCGTTTCTGCCAGACTGATGCATGCGAAATCCAAGTAGTCGCACTTGCGCCGCTGCCCTTAGCAACACCCTTTGTCTCGATACGTTAACTCTTTTGTGCGGTTGTGCATTCATTTCTGCATTGTGCGGTCCTTATGCCGACAACCATTAACTTCTAAGACGTGTGACAGGGGGGGGGGGCAGAAGTAGTCAAGTATTTGAAGTTTTACGATTGACGTCACACACACGTTGCACGCTCATTCTGCTAACATCATAGTACTCAGGGACGACACACACACACACACACACACACACACACACACACACACACACACACACACACACACACACACACACACACACACACACACACACACACACACACACACACACACACACACACTACGTTGGTGCATATATGGAACGTACCTATTAAAACAATGTATAGATGTCGTCAACAACAAAGCGACGACGAGCGCGTTGCAGCGACACACCCAAGGAAATAAACCGTGTTCTTGTTTGCTTTGTCATTTCACCTTACAGTCGACAGTTTCTCAACGCATTCCACAAGGACATTGTTTTTGTTGTTGGGGGTTGGGGTGTGTGGTAGATGGTTTGTTTTTTTTTTTTGGTGGGGGTTGTGGTTGGGTTGGGGTGTGTTTTTGGTGTTGTTGTGGTGGGTGTGTGTGTTTTTTTTTTTTGTGTCTTTTTCCTTTGTTTTCCCGGTGTGGGTTGGCATGCCGCCGATTCTTTCCGCGCCACTTGACTGTCCGACGTCTCGAAGCAATCCCCCGCTGCCTCTGCTGCTACAGTGAAATCTTGATTACTGACCGTTCTTTCTGGACAATTCCAGGAATTGTCCAAGACCGGGCCGGTAGTCCACCCACCATACGACATCAGCACCAAACAATTGGGCTATAAAGTTGGAGGAATGGGAATGGCCGGAGAAGGGATGACCTCCGGCCGGATGGCACCCACCCCCGCTCCAGCGAATTTTTCTGACGTGTACTCAACATGTTCGGGACGACAAATTGAGTCCGGTTTCGGCTTTCTCGGTGTGGTCTGGTCGCATTGGTTATTCCGTTCGCTCGTGTCGTCGTCGCCACGTCTCTCACGTCTATGCCTGCTTGTAGTCGTGGCCAAGCTTAGGCAAAACAAAACAAAAAACTATCGGTAAAAGTTGATTAAAGTGTACTTCAAAAGGCTTGCATACCTTAGTTCGCTGTTAATGACAATCTACTAGGCTTAAAACACCTTCTGCAACATTGATTTGTTGTCCAAAGCGGCCTCAGACAACATTTAATTAAGGAAAAATTTGCAGGTGGCTGCAAAAAAAGGTGAATATGTGACGCTATTTTGTTAAAGTCCAGTTTGAAAAAGAGGGGTATTGATCAAGGCACGCCTCAAGCCACTTACGCTTTACAGCTGATCAACTTCAGTTTGAACAAACCGTGTATAAAAACTGAACCAAACCCAGCAACACGTCACATATTTGGCATTTTTTGTGCGAGCCACCCTCATTCAGACAAAACGCAACAGCAACCCTTTCACATCTCATCTCTCTCTGACAATGCATTGCCATTGGCCATTACCATGGACCTGGCACAGCCAAACTTCCTGGATAAATAAGACAAGCATTCATACGCAAAACCTATGCAGGCACGCACGCACGCTCGCACGCATGTATGCACACACGTGTGCGCGCCCGCACGTACGCACGCTCGCTCGCACGCACGCACGCACGCACGCACGCACGCACGCACGCTCGCACGCACGCACATACAGACATACAGCAGCAGACCAGAATGCACACATGCCCCAGCGTACCAAAAAAAGCAAATGTAGCGTGGAATCCCTCAATCGCAGTAGGAGACACGCATTGTATTAGAAACGCGCCAAAATCGGTTCAGATAATCAAAAGTTATAGGCGATCAAAAAAATCCAAAATCCGCTCTGATATAGTGTACACCCGGACAAAGAAGTGTGCCGCGCGTTACTTGCAACCGGTCTGACAGACATGCGCGCACGATTGCGCGATCGAAGCGTGTGAGCGTGGGTGTGCATGCAGTTTTGCTATAGTGCTGCGCCATAGGGGGTACATTATGTGCGTGCGTGCGTGCGTGCCTGCGTTTGCAGTTGTGCTATATTGCTGCGTTTTAGCCTAGTGATGTAAAGTATGAAAATGATCGCTATGACTAGGCGGTCAACTTTTGTGTTTTAACCGAAATGATCCGACCTACCCACATCGAGTTGTTTGTGATGCAGCCCATTTGAAGGTGTGCGTGCGTGCGTGCACATCTGCAGAGCCATATTGGTTCGTCGGAGCATAGGGATGTAAAGAATCAAAATGATCTACACGTGCAGGCGGTCAACTTTTGTGTTTTAGCCGAAGTGATCCGACGTACCCACATCGAGATATAGCGATTTTCCCGGAAGTGAAAATATTTTGGTGCATGGGAGCGCGTTGGCACTAAGGAATGAAATGTTCCACACCAATTGGTGATTAACTTTATTATTGACCTCAAAGCGATCCGAGCTAACCACACCGAAATATCACCTTTTAATGTCATTGGTATAATGGGGAGATGTATTTTGGTGCGTCCAATGCGGTCCAATTGTTGAAACTTTTCTAAGTTAGGTCCTGGCCATCAACTTTCCCCTTTATAGCGAAGCTCTGCGACGAACGGTTGGAGCGCCTATAGGGCACAAACTTTTCGGGTCCTTCAAAAATGCATAAAAGCGGCAATATCTCTGGATATACAAAGTCTAGACAAGAATCTTTTGGCACCACAAATTGTTGCCGTGGGTCGCCCATACGTGCAAAGTTTCATCCTGATTGCTTTCGGCGTTCGCGAGCAGTGCTCCAAAAACTGGGAGGAGAACACGAAAAAAAAAGCCGCAAAATTGGAACATTTTTGGAACTATTGACCCCTTACAGTAAAACAAGGAAACGCGTTATGGCGCGTTCGATGCCCCAGAAGAAGGCGGTTCATTTGCGCCATAACGCGTCGAAATCCGTTCAGGCAATCAAAAGTTATAGGCGATCGAAATTTCAAAAAACCGCATTGAGAAGTCGTCACATATTAGGGTTGTACGCTGACGCGTATTATTATTTATTTATTTTATTTATTCCCAGCAAGCACGTACACGCTGTACACCACGACGAACACGACAACCACGCGACGCGATACAACGAACAATGGTGCGATACATTGTACACATGCCACTGGAGGGCTAGGCTACGCCAAGCGAGGGCGATTTCAGAGCCTAACCCTTAAATAACTGTACAGATTTTCTTTGTTGAGTCTGCATTTGAAGGAGTGAATTGAGGGGGAGGATACCGTACCAGCTGAGAGGTTATTCCAGACTGCGACGACTCGGTTCGAAAAAAAGAATTTTCGGTAGTTGGTATTGTAACGAGGATGGGCGAGTTTGTACTGATGACCCCTAGTTGAGCTAGCAGGAGCGAAAGAGAAGTAATTTTCAAAGCGTAAGGCAACATGTCGGTGGATGATTTTATAGACGAGTACAAGGTCTGCCTGCAAGCGACGAAGTTCAAGCGGTTCAACGTTGGTGGCAATGAGGCGCTCAGGGTAGGATAGGGCACCCATTCCAGGTAGGAGGCGAGTAAACCGACGTTGAACTGACTCGAGAGTATCGATGCTACATCCTTGAGATGGGTTCCAGACTGGAGAGGCATATTCGAGGCGGCTGCGCACAAACGTTTTGTAGAGCTGGATGAGGAACTTTCTGTTTCGGACTGCAAAGCTGTTAAAGAGCATGTTAACCTTCGCTGACGCTGCGTGGGAAACACTTCTGCAGTGCTCTTTGAACCGAAGATCTGAGCTCACAACAACTCCCAAATCGCGAACGCAGTCACTTCACACCATTTCAGGTGCATTTCACACCAATCTTGTACTCGGTACACCCTGATTTCGCTGGTAGCGCTGTATTTCACGCACCAACTGACTGTTGATTCAGCGCAAGTCGACTTTTGCCACTCAGTCGACAACTCCGAGTGGATTTTTCGATCTAGACGTATGCCCGAAATTCGACCGTTCATAGCTCATTCGACGCAGAATGAATCGGGCTTTCATCCGAACTGGTTTTTGTGGTGTGCAAACCGGTTTTGCAGAAACCACATGCGAAACAAGCTGCTAGGGCAATGGGAAAACATGCACAATGTAACGCTCGCATTGCAGTACGCTAATACAGACCATATTTTGGGGTATAGTCTAACTCGGGAAATTCGCAGACGTTTCGTGCCCACATGCGACCGCGCAAGACTTTAGTCTGGGGTGAGGCCAAGAAGAACTATAAAGAATGCTAGATTCCCAGCAAGTCGACTTTTGCCTCTCAGTCGACAACTTCAAGTGGATTTTTCGATCTAGACGTATGCCCCAAATTCGACCGTTCATAGCTCATTCGACGCAGAATGAATCGGGCTTTCATCTGAACTGGGTTTTGTGGTGTGCAAACCGGTTTTGCAGAAACCACATGCGAACCAAGCTGCTAGGGCAATGGGGAAACATGCACAACGTAACGCTTGCATTGCAGTGCGCCAATACAGACCATATTTTGGGGTATAGTCTAACTCGGGAAATTCGCAGACGTTTCGTGCCCACATGCGACCGCGCAAGACTTTAGTCTGGGGTGAGGCCAAGAAGAACTATAAAGAATGCTAGATTCCCAGCAAGTCGACTTTTGCCGCTCAGTCGACAACTTCAAGTGGATTTTTCGATCTAGACGTATGCCCCAAATTCGACCGTTCATAGCTCATTCGACGCAGAATGAAACGGGCTTTAATCTGAACTGGGTTTCGTGGTGTGCAAACCGGTTTCGCAGAAACCGCAAGCGAAAAACCTCAAATTTCTGATCCAACCAAATTTTCAATGCGTGTTTTCGTATTTGTGCGTAAATATGACTTGCGCTATTTCAGCACCAAAAAGACGCGCAATTTCACGAAGATTCCGAATCTGCCTTTAAGTTTCAGTTTCGAGCTCGAAATCGCAAGTTATGGGCTCAAAATGAAAGTACCAAAAATTTTGAGCCAAAAAACGGTTTTTTGCGCATAAAAAAAGTTGCGGAGCGAAAATCAAAATTTCGAGTTGATCATTGGAATCCCCATCAGATTCTGGTCCAGAAACATTTTTTTCAAAAAAAATCAAAAAATAATTCGGGGATTGTGCCACCCTCTGGTTGAACCAGGTTGGTTTTTACAAAAAGCGTGTCTTAACTAGACATTTAGGTGTCACCATCCCCCTATGTTTGACTCCTAGAGGCACGGCGCCTTTCTGGGGTGGTGATTGACTTTTAACTAGACATTTAGGTGTCACCATCCCCCCTATGTTTGAGTCCTAGAGGCGCGGCGCCTTTCTGGGGTGCTGATTGACTTAACTAGACATTTAGGTGTCACCATCCCCCCCCCCTATGTTTGAGTGTTAGAGGCGCGGCGCCTTTCTGGGGTAGTGATTGACTTTTAACTAGACATTTAGGTGTCACGATTCCCCTATGTTTGACTCCTAGAGGCACGGCGCCTTTCTGGGGTGGTGATTGACTTTTAACTAGACATTTAGGTGTCACCATCCCCCCCTATGTTTCAGTCCTAGAGGCGCGGCGCCTTTCTGGGGTGGTGATTGACTTAACTAGACATTTAGGTGTCACCATCCCCCCCTATGTTTGAGTCCTAGAGGTGCGGCGCCTTTCTGGGGTGCTGATTGACTTAACTAGACATTTAGGTGTCACCATCCCCCCCTATGTTTGAGTCCTAGAGGAGCGGCGCCTTTCTGGGGTGGTGATTGACTTAACTAGACATTTAGGTGTCACCATCCCCCCCTATGTTTGAGTCCTAGAGGTGCGGCGCCTTTCTGGGGTGCTGATTGACTTAACTAGACATTTAGGTGTACTGCCACTGCACACCCTCAAACATCTGCACAATGAACCAGTTTTTCTGCAATCTCTATGTGAACCCAGCCAGAATGTATCTAACATCTAAGTGCATGCCACTGCACACCCTCAAACATCTGCACAATGAACCAGTTTTTCTGCAATCCTTATGTGAACCCAGCCAGAATGTATCTAACATCTAAGTGCATGCCACTGCACACCCTCAAACATCTGCACAATGAACCAGTTTTTCTGCAATCTCTATGTGAACCCAGCCAGAATGTATCTAACATCTAAGTACATGCCACTGCACACCCTCAACCATCTGCACAATGAACCAGTTTTTCTGCAACCTCTATGTGAACCCAGCCAGAATGTATCTAACATCTAAGTGCATGCCACTGCACACCCTCAAACATCTGCACAATGAACCAGTTTTTCTGCAATCTCTATGTGAACCCAGCCAGAATGTATCTAACATCTAAGTGCATGCCACTGCACACCTTCAAACATCTGCACAATGAACCAGTTTTTCTGCAATCTCTATGTGAACCCAGCCAGAATGTATCTAACATCTAAGTGCATGCCACTGCACACCCTCAACCATCTGCACAATGAACCAGTTTTTCTGCAATCCTTATGTGAACCCAGCCAGAATGTATCTAACATCTAAGTGCATGCCACTGCACACCCTCAAACATCTGCACAATGAACCAGTTTTTCTGCAATCCTTATGTGAACCCAGCCAGAATGAATCTAACATCTCAGTGCATGCCACTGCACACCCTCAAACATCTGCACAATGAACCAGTTTTTCTGCAATCCGTATGTGAACCCAGCCAGAATGTATCAACATCTAAGTGCATGCCACTGCACACCCTCAAACATCTGCACAATGAACCAGTTTTTCTGCAATCTCTATGTGAACCCAGCCAGAATGTATCTAACATCTAAGTGCATGCCACTGCACACCCTCAAACATCTGCACAATGAACCAGTTTTTCTGCAATCTCTATGTAAACCCAGCCAGAATGTATCTAACATCTAAGTGCATGCCACTGCACACCCTCAAACATCTGCACAATGAACCAGTTTTTCTGCAATCCTTATGTAAACCCAGCCAGAATGTATCTAACATCTAAGTGCATGCCACTGCACACCCTCAAACATCTGCACAATGAACCAGTTTTTCTGCAATCCTTATGTGAACCCAGCCAGAATGTATCTAACATCTAAGTGCATGCCACTGCACACCCTCAAACATCTGCACAATGAACCAGTTTTTCTGCAATCTCTATGTGAACCCAGCCAGAATGTATTCCCCCCCTTGCCGTCTTACATCCAACCCTCCCCCCCGCCTCCTATAGAATTCCTGAAGACCACTTTGCAGCTAATAAGCCCCCCCCCCTATAATTACGCCCCCTCCCTAAATGAACCATCGTCTAAAAGGCACATGTTTCCGTATGTCTGGGTGTATGTATGGTCGCGTATGTGTATGTATGTACCAACGTATGTGCATGTGAGACTGTGCGAGAGTGTGTTCAGAGTGTACCAACGTGGGCCTGTGCAAGCGCCCCTTTTTCCCTTAAAAATCGCCTCCACGAGCCTTTTTCTGCAGTTCTTATGTGAAACCCAGCACATCTTCTCCCCAATGTATCTAACATTCTAAGTGCATGCCACTGCACACCCTCAAACATCTGCACAATGAACCAGTTTTTCTGCAATCTCTATGTGAACCCAGCCAGAATGTATCTAACATCTAAGTGCATGCCACTGCACACCCTCAAACATCTGCACAATGAACCAGTTTTTCTGCAATCTCTATGTGAACCCAGCCAGAATGTATCTAACATCTAAGTGCATGCCACTGCACACCCTCAAACATCTGCACAATGAACCAGTTTTTCTGCAATCTCTATGTAAACCCAGCCAGAATGTATCTAACATCTAAGTGCATGCCACTGCACACCCTCAAACATCTGCACAATGAACCAGTTTTTCTGCAATCTCTATGTGAACCCAGCCAGAATGTATCTAACATCTAAGTGCATGCCACTGCACACCCTCAAACATCTGCACAATGAACCAGTTTTTCTGCAATCTCTATGTGAACCCAGCCAGAATGTATCTAACATCTAAGTGCATGCCACTGCACACCCTCAAACATCTGCACAATGAACCAGTTTTTCTGCAATCTCTATGTGAACCCAGCCAGAATGTATCTAACATCTAAGTGCATGCCACTGCACACCCTCAAACATCTGCACAATGAACCAGGAGGGTGTATTTATATGTTTTTCTGCAAATCTCTATGTGAACCCAGCCAGAATGTATCTAACATCTAAGTGCATGCCACTGCACACCCTCAAACATCTGCACAATGAACCAGTTTTTCTGCAATCTCTATGTGAACCCAGCCAGAATGTATCTAACATCTAAGTGCATGCCACTGCACACCCTCAAACATCTGCACAATGAACCAGTTTTTCTGCAATCTCTATGTGAACCCAGCCAGAATGTATCTAACGTATAAGTTCATGCCACTGCACCACCGCAAACATATGCACACTGAGCCAGTTTTTCTGCAATCTCACTGCACACCCTAAAAAAAACATTCTCAACTTATGTAAACCCAGCTAGAATGTATCTAACATCTAAGTGCATGCCACTGCACACCCTCAAACATCTGCACAATGAACCAGTTTTTCTGCAATCTCTATGTGAACCCAGCCAGAATGTATCTAACATCTAAGTGCATGCCACTGCACACCCTCAAACATCTGCACAATGAACCAGTTTTTCTGCAATCTCTATGTGAACCCAGCCAGAATGTATCTAACATCTAAGTGCATGCCACTGCACACCCTCAAACATCTGCACAATGAACCAGTTTTTCTGCAATCTCTATGTGAACCCAGCCAGAATGTATCTAACATCTAAGTGCATGCCACTGCACACCCTCAAACATCTGCACAATGAACCAGTTTTTCTGCAATCTCTATGTGGACCCAGCCAGAATGTATCTAACATCTAAATGCATGCCACTGCACACCCTCAAACATCTGCACAACGAACCAGTTTTTCTGCAATCTCTATGTAAACCCAGCCAGAATGTATCTAACATCTAAGTGCATGCCACTGCACACCCTCAAACATCTGCACAATGAACCAGTTTTTCTGCAATCTCTATGTAAACCCAGCCAGAATGTATCTAACATCTAAGTGCATGCCACTGCACACCCTCAAACATCTGCACAATGAACCAGTTTTTCTGCAATCTCTATGTGAACCCTCCCTGACTGTATCTAACATCTTAGTGCATGCCACTGCACACCCTCAAACATCTGCACAATGAACCAGTTTTTCTGCAATCTCTATGTGAACCCAGCCAGAATGTATCTAACATCTAAGTGCATGCCACTGCACACCCTCAAACATCTGCACAATGAACCAGTTTTTCTGCAATCTCTATGTGAACCCAGCCAGAATGTATCTGGGTGTACGCGTCAGCGTACAACCCTAATATGTGACCACTTGCGCGCGCGCGATTCCGGATTTTTGATCGCCTATAACTTTTGATTGCCTGAACCGATTTCGGCGCGTTATGGCTCAAAAGAAGCGCATTCATCGGGGGACCGTACATGCCACAGCGCGTTGCAGTATTACTGCGCGTTAAGGGGAAACGCCCAAAAATGTTTCCGAGAAGTGTCTTTTTTTTCGTGTTCTCCTCCCAGTTTTTGGAGCACCACTCGCGAGTGCGGTGGGCAATCGAGATATCGCTGATTTTATGCGTTTTTTCGGACATAGTCGTTTTTTTTTTGGGGTGGTTTCCACCAAGAGTAAATCTCGAAAAAGTGCCCAATTAACCCCCAATTTTTTTTTGATTTCCTTGAACAGTTTCTTATGGCAAGTCTATGTCAAGTCACTGAACCTAAAACTTGATCACCGATAATGAGATATTAGTGATTGAAAAATTAAGCCGAAAGTTCCGTGCCCTATAGGCTCTTTAACGGTGCATCACAGAGCTTCGCTATAATGGAGAAAGTTGATTGCCCAGGCATGATCTTGACCAGTTTCAACAAGTGGACCAAATTGGACGCACCAAAATGACACCCCCCATTATACCGATAGCGGAAATTGGCGATATTTCGGTGTGGTTAGGTCGGATGGCATAAACATCAATACTAAAGTTAATCACCCTTTGATGGAGAACATTTCATTCCTTGAAGTCAACTCGATCCGACGCACCAAAATATTTTCACTTTTGGGATAATCGATAAATATCGATATGGGTAGGTCAGATCACTTCGGATAAAACACAAAAGTTGACCGCCTGCACGTGTACATCATTTTGATTCTTTACACTGCTATGCTCCGACGAACCAATATGGCACTGCAGACGTGCACGCACGCACGCACACCATCAAATGGACTGCTTCACAAAACAACTCGATGTGTGTTGGTCGGATTACTCTGGCTAAAACACAAAAGTTAACCGCCGTCACGTGTAGATCATTTTGATTCTTTACATCACTAAGCTACGACACAGCAATATAGCACCACTGCTCGCGCGCGCACGCACGCACGCAGCACCTATGTACAATACAATGTACCGCCATTACCGTATCATTTGAATACAGCGATTACACACCACCAAAAAAAAAACATCTCGGCGTCGAGCAGATTCGATCGCGCCATCGTACACGCATAACCGTCAAGCCATTTGCAAGTAATGCGCGGAGCACTTCTTTGTCAGAGTGTACATTGTATCAGGGTGTATGCGTCAGCGTACAACCCTAATAATGTGACCACTTGCGCGCGCGCGATTCCGGATTTTCGATCGCCTATAACTTTTGATTGCCTGAACCGATTTCGGCGCGTTATGGCTCAAAAGAAGCGCATTCATCGGGGGACCGTACATGCCACAGCGCGTTGCAGTATTACTGCGCGTTAAGGGGAAACGCCCAAAAATGTTTCTGAGAAGTGTCTTTTTTTCGTGTTCTCCTCCCAGTTTTTGGAGCACCACTCGCGAGTGCGGTGGGCAATTGAAATGAAACTCAGCATGTGCAGGCGACCCATGATGGCAATTTTGCGTACCAAAGGAATCGTCTCTGCGTCCTACCAAACTCGAGATATCGCTGATTTTATGCGTTTTTTCGGACATAGTCGTTTTTTTGGGGTGGTTTCCACCAAGAGTAAATCTCGAAAAAGTGCCCAATTAACCCCCAATTTTTTTTTGATTTCCTTGAACAGTTTCTTATGGCAAGTCTATGTCAAGTCACTGAACCTAAAACTTGATCACCGATAATGAGATATTAGTGATTGAAAAATTAAGCCGAAAGTTCCGTGCCCTATAGGCTCTTTAACGGTGCATCACAGAGCTTCGCTATAATGGAGAAAGTTGATTGCCCAGGCATGATCTTGACCAGTTTCAACAAGTGGACCAAATTGGACGCACCAAAATGACACCCCCCATTATACCGATAGCGGAAATTGGCGATATTTCGGTGTGGTTAGGTCGGATGGCATAAACATCAATAATAAAGTTAATCACCCTTTGATGGAGAACATTTCATTCCTTGAAGTCAACTCGATCCGACGCACCAAAATATTTTCACTTTTGGGATAATCGATAAATATCGATATGGGTAGGTCAGATCACTTCGGCTAAAACACAAAAGTTGACCGCCTGCACGTGTACATCATTTTGATTCTTTACACTGCTATGCTCCGACGAACCAATGTGGCACTGCAGACGTGCACGCACGCACGCACACCATCAAATGGACTGCTTCACAAAACAACTCGATGTGTGTTGGTCGGATTACTCTGGCTAAAACACAAAAGTTAACCGCCGTCACGTGTAGATCATTTTGATTCTTTACATCACTAAGCTACGACACAGCAATATAGCACAACTGCACGCGCACGCACGCACGCACGCAGCACCTATGTACAATACAATGTACCGCCATTACCGTATCATTTGAATACAGCGATTACACACCACCAAAAAAAAAACATCTCGGCGTCGAGCAGATTCGATCGCGCCATCGTACATGCATAACCGTCAAGCCATTTGCAAGTAACGCGCGGAGCACTTCTTTGTCAGAGTGTACATTGTATCAGGGTGTACGCGTCAGCGTACAACCCTAATATGTGACCACTTGCGCGCGCGCGATTCCGGATTTTCGATCGCCTATAACTTTTGATTGCCTGAACCGATTTCGGCGCGTTATGGCTCAAAAGAAGCGCATTCATCGGGGGACCGTACATGCCACAGCGCGTTGCAGTATTACTGCGCGTTAAGGGGAAACGCCCAAAAATGTTTCCGAGAAGTGTCTTTTTTTTTCGTGTTCTCCTCCCAGTTTTTGGAGCACCACTCGCGAGTGCGGTGGGCAATTGAAATGAAACTCAGCATGTGCAGGCGACCCATGATGGCAATTTTGCGTACCAAAGGAATCGTCTCTGCGTCCTACCAAACTCGAGATATCGCTGATTTTATGCGTTTTTTCGGACATAGTCGTTTTTTTGGGGTGGTTTCCACCAAGAGTAAATCTCGAAAAAGTGCCCAATTAACCCCCAATTTTTTTTTGATTTCCTTGAACAGTTTCTTATGGCAAGTCTATGTCAAGTCACTGAACCTCGAACCAAACAGTTCATCATTGGGTGGAATGCCGGAAGGGAATGGAGCAGGATTGTAGTACGTATACCTATGTGCCTCTCGCCTACACATCGACATCACCAACTGTACATAATCAACAACCGACATTGCAAACATTTTAGCAGGGGGAACAATTGATTCTGCAGAAACTTTAGCTGTGTCAGGTCCAGCGTGCGTGCGTGCGTGTGTCCGTGCACGCGTACGTGCGTGCGTGTGTGCATGCGTACGTGCGTGTGCATGGGGTTCCATGGGGCATGTGCTAATCTCACACTCAATCTATGTAAATGTCAGTCAGTTCCAGTTGCTGCCATTTTCGCTGCACATTTTCTTCCATTGCAAGCAAACACAAAAATCGCTGAATATGTGACTTGTTGCTGCGCTTGGTTCGGATTTTATACATGGTTTGTTCAAAGTGAAGTTGATCAGCTGCAATGCGGAAGTGGCTAGAACTCAGTGGGGGTATATGCCTTAATACCACTTCTTTTCAAACTGGACTTCAACAATAGAGTGTCACATATTCTCCTTTTTTGCAGCCCGCTGCAAATTTTTCCTTAACTGAAATTGCGACGGTTTGCGCATTGGCGAAATTTCGGCGAAAATTCGACGAACTTTTCCGCGTAGTGAAGTGCAAATATGCGCCTTTTGCCTAATTCCGTCAAGTAGGGCGATAGTGTGTCATTTCTAAATCGTTTTCTAAAGGTCTATAGTACTACAACATCATCATACTCACTCTATTTGCTAAAAGGTGCGTGTAATATACATGCAAATTTGTAACTATTCTCTGTAATTCAGGTGGCCACCAAGCCCATGAAGTGCCTCATGTGCGACCGACTCGATGATCGGCTGCCGCATGTGCATGGAGTGGGCCATCGAATCGGGTTCGTACTCGTACCGTGTAGTAGCTGCGCGCAGCACCATTGCACTGCTGAATTGGCGAATGGATGAGGATGTGCAGCCAACGTGCGCGAAATGTGGCGGCGTCATGGCCATCGTGGACCCACTGTAGACGGTGGTGCAGGTCAGCAGCTTTCCGAAAGGTCTGGACGACCACCTCCAGGTTGAAATTCGCACTTCTTGCTTCTTGCGCGCTTGTTCAACTCAGCGCCCACTTGGTAGCTGCTCCATAAGCACGACGAGCAATTAGTTGAGGAAGCACCCGCGACATGTCCGGTGCGCAGGGGGCCACGGGGCGACGACTAGAAGAGTGCGAGCGAGCAGCTGCGTCAGGGGATTCGTCCACTAGCCGTACCAGTCCCCACCCCTCCCCTCCCCTCTCTTTCCCTTTGTGCGGTTTTTGTGGGCGCGGTGGGCGCGGTGGGCGCGTGCCTCGTGACTCAGGCCTGATGCCTGGTGGGAACTCGTGGTGGTGGTGGTGGTGTTGAACTCGTTGGAAGTTGTGTGCGCGTGCGCGTGGGTGGTGTGGGCGCGTGCCTCATGGCTCGTGGCCCACGGTGGGAACACAGGTGGTGTGATGGGCGCATGGCTCATCTCGTGGTGTTGTCGGCGAGTCGTGGCTAGTGGTGCGTGGTGGGAACGCCGGTGCGCTGTTGAAAGCTCGATGGAAGTTTTTTTTGTCTTTGCTAATTATTTTTTTCGCCGCGAAAAGTCCCACCCTCCAGTTGTGTAGACGTTGCTCCCTACCCCCCCCCCCACTTCTCTAGACATTCCGTGTGTTAATGCTGATGAATGATGTAACTCAATTTTGCTACTCACTACTCGTTAGGGCCTCGGTGGTTGTAACTTGCTGCTTTGCTTTTTCGGAAGGCGTGTGGAACGCAATAAACAGTGTGCGCTGCAGAGCAACTGTTGTGTGGGAGGTGGAACTGTTCCTTTTTCTTCATTTCCATGAGTCGCACATGAGGTTACAGATGAGCAAGTCGGCGCAGCTGCAAGCGCTAGATGTGGATGTCATCAAAGAGTTTTAATTGTCGATGAGCAACTCACCATGGAGTACGCCACACATGCGCTGCGCATCCGTTACGGCGTAGACCTGTCTGCGATGACGCTGCGGCGTTTCTGCAACTAGCCGCTACAACTCAGGACACCTGCTACAAAGTGCTCCAAAGTAATTCAGAATCAATATTTTCATGTCCTCAGTAGTGTCTCATCATCAATACAATGTGTCATAAAATCATGCTGCAAATGCTCAGTTGAAAAGCAACAATGACGAATCTGTAAAGTGCTGCAGCAAAAGCCAAAGGAAGTCAACCAATGCAACCAATGTACTTCTGCAATACAGGAAAACATTCTACCTTTTTTGTTGTAACGCTTTATTCTTGCGTCATTACATCTCCAGTCATTACATTCTATAGTAAAAATTTGGCACTATACCATCTTGAGCAGACACCATAAATCCCATATTTTGTGGCGGCGGGCTAATTGTTTTAATAAGCCCTTCAGACCCGCTAATAATAATTGGCTTTTTTGTAATCTGCATGGTTGCTCACATATGTTCATGCATCGTGATCTGCAGGCGCAGTGCTGCAGCTTCCCGATCGGCTTGTGGACGCGCCGCCGACTGCTCAGTAGGCTGCTATAAATAATTGCACCGCTCAACATTTGAACGCCATTGATAAACTAGGTAAATAATACATGTACGTTTCTTCTGAAGCTCCTTGACCGCTCTGTAGAACGCGTCGAAATTTGTGAACGGCCTCTCTTCCTCTTGGAGCGACTTGCCAAAGCGGCGCTCTCATCCTGCCTGCTTGTGCAAAGGCCTTTGGACCTGCTCTAAGCTAGGATCGCTGTCCGACGCTTCCGATTCCCTTCCGGCGCGCCGTGGGCGGGCGTTTTTCGGCGGGCTTGGGCTTGAGTCTTCCTTACGTCGTTTTTTTTTGGCAAAACACAATTGTTGCGTCCGCGTCTGCTGCGTCCGAAACCTAAGCGAAGCCTAAGCCTAAGCGAAGCATGAGCCTAAAAGGCTTAGGCTTAGGCTTTAGTGAAGTCAGTCAGTCTACGGATTGAAGTGATTCTTAATCGTAACGCGTTTTGGCCTCGCTGTGAAGCGTCAATCGAGACAACAACGGACAGTTGCAGTTTTTTGGCCACAGACGCACACACTGCATCGGGGCGGGTGTTCTTTTAATAAAACGCAAAAGCGAATGACTTGAGAATCATTAGCTCAATAGCAAACAAGAATGCCAATCAATTGAGTTGGGAGAGCAAAAGCAAAACTCCGTTGAGCATCTTTGTTCCGTCGCGCTCAAATGCAACTGCATGACTGAAATGGGTTCGAGCCGAGCAAGAAAACCTAACGACCTGCGGTTCGGCTGCCTTCCGTTCCACCTGACCTTATCACGACCACAAGCATACACACAGTTTCTGCGTAATGTGGGGGGGGGGGGGGAAGAGGCTGGCGGACAAGTGTAGATTACTCTTGTGGCCCTTTTGACGCAGTCAGTTAGATTACAATCTGCGGCCCTTCAGTCTTTGTGGACAGCTGGAAGTTTAGAACTGGCGACCTACACAGGCGTAGACGCCTTCTTCGTTCGCGGCCAGTTTCAAATTCAAAAAAAGTTCAACCAAAAGGCACAGCAAAAAAAATCACTTTTTTGAAAACTGACGGTCGACTCATATGGGCAGCGGGCAAATCACACCGGGAAATGGCTCGCTACCGTAGTTTTTGTCATAGGCGGAGCCGCTGTGGTACAGGAATTCAAACATTTCGTGCATGCAAATTTCGCAGGTAATTACAATCAATTGTGTACCGTGTGTTGTGTTGAACACAAACCACAGAGAAGCGCAGAAAAGCGAGGAAATAGCGAGGCACTGTCAACGGAAGAATGGGCGAATAACGAATGCATAGGCGTTTTGCTAGCCACCAGATCTGATTGAGGTGCGTGCGTGCGTGCGTGCGTGCGTGCGTGCGTGCGTGCGTGCGTGCGTGCGTGCGTGCGTGCGTGCGTGCGTGCGTGCGTGCGTGCGTGCGTGCGTGCGTGCGTGCGTGCGTGCGTGCGTGCGTGCGAGCTGGTGCGCGTTCGCCTGCGCGCATGTGCGCGTGCGTGTGTGCATGTTATCGAGCCGGAGCGCGCTCGCGTGCGCGCATGTGCGCGTGCGTGCGTGCGTATTTTTGAGCCGGTGCGCGCTCGCCTGCGCGCATGTGCGTGTGCGTGCGTGCGTGCGTGCGTGCGTGCGTGCGTGCGTGCGTGCGTGCGTGCGTGCGCGCGTGCGTGCGTGCGTGCGTGCGTGCGTGCGTGCGTGCGTGCGTGCGTGCGTGCGTGCGTGCGTGCGTGCGTGCGTGTGTCCGGTGCCCGCTCGCCTGCATGCACACTCACGCACCGGCGGTGCGGTGCGTGAGTGAGCACGTGCTTGAGTGGTGGTTGGTGAGTGTGCGGGTGGGCGGACGTAGTAGCCACCCGGCGCAAAACACCAAGTGTACATATTTGCCCTACATACATACATATTTGCAATCAGCTGGTCGACGGCAGTCTTGCTCTTGTCTTGCTCAACCATGAACCAGTTGAACTCAGTTTTATGCGTCCGTCAGACGCGACAAACGTGTAAGACCGGTCTCTTTACAGTAATCTTGGGCACAGGCTGCCACCCTTTCTCCGACGGTGCTTACCCTCCCTTCCCCCATCGTACCTCGATCAGAATGGATTAGAATGGTTCCATTACGGTGCCTTTGCTTGTGTAGTGCTTGTGGAGGGTTCAGTTGGAATCCCTGCCACGTGAGCAGTCACTTCGCTTACTTCTCTGCTTCTGGACTCTCCCCACTTCCTGGGTGTGAGAGTCGAGGTAGTTTCGAGTGTTGGGAGCGCGTCTGGAGTTCTCACTCCGGCTCCCTGGTGCAGCAGTGCGGATCGTGTGTTGCGGCAACGCCCAGGCCAGGCGGGTGCGCGCATCGTTCGTGAGTTTCGCCGGCGGTTGGTTCGTTGAACACTCTCTTTCTCTTCTTCACCACCGTGTCCCTACGCAGCACAGTATCGCACGTCACGTGAACGCTTCGTCGTGTCGTGTGTCGCCTCGTTCGTCGTCGGACCAAACCAGAAGAAGCCGCTAGGAGAAGATCCAAAGCTTGCGCGTATCAGCACGATCAAGAGAAGTCTTCAGTGCCGATTCTTGGCTCGGCACGAGGTTATATTGGTTGAGTGAGTGAGGTAGGTAGGTATCGCCGCCCCAGACCCTCGGGTGGGATAGCCTATCAGTGGTAGCGGAACCTCGTTATCACAGTGGTGGCTATTTTCCCTCCTACCTTCTTTCATTTGGTCCCCCCAGGTCGGAATTTTGTCCCCGACCGCTTGTCGAAATTTTTTTCCGAAATTTCCCCCTCATTTCCCTTCATTTCTCGGTAGTTGGCCTTTCTCTCCCCTCTGTGTGAACCCAGCCAGAATGTGTGTGACATCTTTAAGTGCATGCCACTGCACACCCTCAAACATCTCCACAATGAACCTGTTTTTCTGCAATCTCTATGTGAACCCAGCCAGAATGTATCTAACATCTAAGTGCATGCCACTGCACACCCTCAAACATCTGCACAATAAACCAGTTTTTCTGCAATCTTTATGTGAACCCAGCCAGAATGTCTCTAACATCTAAGTGCATGCCACTGCACACCCTCAAACATCTGCACAATGAACCAGTTTTTCTGCAATCTCTATGCGGACCCAGCCAGAATGTATCTTAACATCTAAGTGCATGCCACTGCACACCCTCAAACATCTGCACAATGAACCAGTTTTTCTGCAATCTTTATGTAAACCCAGCCAGAATGTATCTAACATCTAAGTGCATGCCACTGCACACCCTCAAACATCTGCACAATGAACCAGTTTTTCTGCAATCTCTATGTGAACCCAGCCAGAATGTATCTAACATCTAAGTGCATGCCACTGCACACCCTCAAACATCTGCACAATGAACCAGTTTTTCTGCAATCTCTATGTGAACCCAGCCAGAATGTATCTAACATCTAAGTGCATGCCACTGCACACCCTCAAACATCTGCACAATGAACCAGTTTTTCTGCAATCTCTATGTGAACCCAGCCAGAATGTATCTAACATCTAAGTGCATGCCACTGCACACCCTCAAACATCTGCACAATGAACCAGTTTTTCTGCAATCTCTATGTGAACCCAGCCAGAATGTATCTAACATCTAAGTGCATGCCACTGCACACCCTCAAACATCTGCACAATGAACCAGTTTTTCTGCAATCTCTATGTGAACCCAGCCAGAATGTATCTAACATCTAAGTGCATGCCACTGCACACCCTCAAACATCTGCACAATGAACCAGTTTTTCTGCAATCTCTATGTGAACCCAGCCAGAATGTATCTAACATCTAAGTGCATGCCACTGCACACCCTCAAACATCTGCACAATGAACCAGTTTTTCTGCAATCCATATGTGAACCCAGCCAGCATGTATCTAAAATCTAAGTGCATGCCACTGCACACCCTCAAACATCTGCACAATGAACCAGTTTTTCTGCAATCCCTCATGTGAACCCAGCCAGAATGTATCTAACATCTAAGTGCATGCCACTGCACACCCTCAAACATCTGCACAATGAACCAGTTTTTCGGCAATCTCTATGTGAACCCAGCCAGATTGTATCTAACATCTAAGTGCATGCTACTGCACACCCTCAAACATCTGCACAACGAACCAGTTTTTCTGCAACCTCTATGTAAACCCAGCCAGAATGTATCTAACATCTAAGTGCATGCCACTGCACACCCTCAAACATCTGCCCACTGAACCAGTTTTTCTGCAATCCCTCTGTAAACCCAGCCAGAATGTATCTATGATCTAAGTGCATGCCACTGCACACCCTCAAACATCTGCACAATGAACCAGTTTTTCTGCAATCCTTATGTGAACCCAGCCAGAATGTATCTAACATCTAAGTGCATGCCACTGCACACCCTCAAACATCTGCACAATGAACCAGTTTTTCTGCAATCTCTATGTGAACCCAGCCAGAATGTATCTAACATCTAAGTGCATGCCACTGCACACCCTCAAACATCTGCACAATGAACCAGTTTTTCTGCAATCTCTATGTGAACCCAGCCAGAATGTACCGTAAACCCCATAATTAGCCCCCCCCTACAATTAGCCCCGCCCCCCTATAATAACTACACCCTCCCAAGACCACTTTGAGTTACTAAGCCCCCCCCTCATAATTACGCCCCCTCCCTAAATGAACCATCGTCTAAAAGGCACATGTTTCCATGTCTGGGTGTCTGTATGGTCGCGTATGTGTATGTATGTACACGTATGTGCATGTGAGACTGTGCGATAGTGTGTTAGAGTGTACCAACGTGTGTGCAAGCGCCTTTTTCCCTTAAAAATCGCCTCCACGCGCCTTTTTGCCCACACATCTTCCCAATGTATCTAACATCTAAGTGCATGCCACTGCACACCCTCAAACATCTGCACAATGAACCAGTTTTTCTGCAATCTCTATGTGAACCCAGCCAGAATGTATCTAACATCTAAGTGCATGCCACTGCACACCCTCAAACATCTGCACAATGAACCAGTTTTTCTGCAATCTCTATGTAAACCCAGCCAGAATGTATCTAACATCTAAGTGCATGCCACTGCACACCCTCAAACATCTGCACAATGAACCAGTTTTTCTGCAATCCTTATGTGAACCCAGCCAGAATGTATCTAACATCTAAGTGCATGCCACTGCACACCCTCAAACATCTGCACAATGAACCAGTTTTTCTGCAATCTCTATGTGAACCCAGCCAGAATGTATCTAACATCTAAGTGCATGCCACTGCACACCCTCAAACATCTGCACAATGAACCAGTTTTCTGCAATCTCTATGTGAACCTAGCCAGAATGTATCTAGCATCTAAGTGCATGCCACTGCACACCCTCAAACATCTGCACAATGAACCAGTTTTTCTGCAATCTCTATGTGAACCCAGCCAGAATGTATCAGGGTGTACGCGTCAGCGTACAACCCTAATATGTGACGACTTCTGAATGCGGATTTTTGAATTTTCGATCGCCTATAACTTTTGATTGCCTGAACGGATTTGGACGCGTTATGGCGCAAACGAACCGCCTTCTTCTGGGGCATCGAATGCGCCATAACGCGTTTCCTTGCTCTGCTGTAAGGGGTCAATAGTTCCAAAAATGTTCCAATTTTGTGGCTTTTTTTTTCATGTTCTCTGCCAGGTTTTTGGAGCGCCACTCGTGAACGGCTAAAGGTATCGATATGAAACTTGGACAGCATCTGCAGCTATTGCAAAGAAAATAGACGCCCAAAGGATTTCTTGATAGGCAGCTCCGATTTTGAGATATCGTCGATTTGGCGATTTTTCTTGGACATAGCCGTTTTTTCGGGTGGTTTCCACCAAGAGTAAAACTCCAAAAAGTGCCGAGTAAACCCCCAATTTTTTTTTGATTTCCTTGAACAGTTTCTTATGGCAAGTCTATGCCAAGCCACTAAACCTAAAACTTGATTACTGATAATGAGATATTAGCTAATTAAAATTTTGGAAGAAATGTTTGTCCTCTATAGGCGCTTCAACCGTTGGTCTGAGAGGTTTGCTAAAATGGGGAAAGTTGATCGCCATGACCTGGAATAGACCCCTTTGAAAAAATTAGTCACCCCAGACGCACCAATATGTCTCTACGCTCTTGGGAAATTAGTGAAAAACGGCGATATTTCGGTGTGGTTAGCTCGGATCGCTTTGAGGTCAATAATAAAGTTGATCGCCAATCAGTGGGGAACATTTCATTCCTTAGGGCCAATGCGCTCCGATGCACCAAAATATTTTCACTTCCGGGAAAATCGCTATATCTCGATGTGGGTAGCTCAGATCACTTCGGCTAAAACATAAAAGTTGACCGCCTGCATGTGTAGATCATTTTGGTTCTTTACACCACTACGCTCTGACGAACCAATATGGCATTACAGAAGTGCACGCACGCACGCACACCGTCAAATGGGCTGCTTCACAAGAAACTTGATGTGGGTAGCTCGGATCACTTCGGCTAAAACACAAAAGTTGACCGCCTGCACGTGTAGATCATTTTGGTTCTTTACACCACTACGCTCCGACGAACCAATATGGCACTGCAGAAGTGCACGCACGCACGCACACCGTCAAATGGGCTGCTTCACAAGAAACTTGATGTGGGTAGCTCGGATCACTTCGGCTAAAACACAAAAGTTGACCGCCTGCACGTGTAGATCATTTTGGTTCTTTACACCACTACGCTCCGACGAACCAATATGGCACTGCAGAAGTGCACGCACGCACGCACACCGTCAAATGGGCTGCTTCACAAGAAACTTGATGTGGGTAGCTCGGATCACTTCGGCTAAAACACAAAAGTTGACCGCCTGCACGTGTAGATCATTTTGGTTCTTTACACCACTATGCTCCGACGAACCAATATGGCACTGCAGAAGTGCACGCACGCACGCACACTGTCAAAATGGGCTGCTTCGCAAGAAACTTGATGTGGGTAGGTCCGATCACTTCGGCTAAAACACAAAAGTTGACCGCCTAGTCATGGTGATCATTTCTATACTTTACATCACTATGCTCTGACGCAGCAATATAGCACAACTGCATGTGCATGCACACATGCACATAATGTACATAGCACCTAGGTATGTACAATGTATCGTCATTACCGTATTTTGCATGCAGCTATTGACCCCTTCCCAAAAAAAACGTCTCGGTGTCGAGCGGACTCGATCGCGCCATCGTACGCGCATGTACGTCGGGCCATTCGCGAGTTGCTTTGCATTTATTTATCAGGGTGTACGCGTCAGCGTACAACCCTAATATGTGACCACTTCTCAATGCGGGTTTTTGAATTTTCGATCGCCTATAACTTTTGATTGCCTGAACGGATTTCGACGCGTTATGGCGCAAATGAACCGCCTTCTTCTGGGGCATCGAATGCGCCATAACGCGTTTCCTTGCTTTACTGTAAGGGGTCAATACCTCCGAAAATTTCACGTTTTTTTCGAGGTTTTTCGTGCGCCATTCTCGAACGTCTTATGCTATTGGAATTAGAGTTGGGAAAAATACGTTTTGACTTTGGACCAACGTATTTTTTTGAAAAAATACGGTATTTTTTTGAAAAAATACGTATCTTTTGTATTTTTTTAGAGTATGTATGTACATGTACCATACATCATAGTAAACCATCAGCGAAGTGTCCAAAGCTTAGAAATCGGTGCATACGAACGCTGCAATCTGTAAACCTGCGCAAGCACGCAAGCGGACGTGTAGGAGTGTGTGTGCGTACGTGTGTGTGAGACGTGAGTGTGTGGGTGAGTGGTGCGTAAGCGGAGTAATGAATGACCAGAAGATTTGGCACCCAACAAAGTGAGCTAAGAACGCGACACAGGGCGCGACACAGAAATTGAGGGCGTGATGAGGAGCTAGCAATAGCAAAAGCTAGCAGAATCAATTGTTGGGTCCGTGTCCGCTGCATCCAAAACCTACTGTAAGCAAAACCTAAGCGTCGTAAGAATAGTGTGATGTAAAACTCTTTTGGGAAGTTTACCCACCACACAACTCACAAAATGCTGTTCAATGTAAGGTACATTGACTAACAACAAATGTTTTATTATCTATTGCTGGTTGATTCAACAAACTACAGGTTTACGACTCCGACTTACCACTATGACCTTACGATTACGACTACGACCGTATTTTTTAAAAATAAGATACAGGCGGCAACGTATTTTTTCAAAAAAATACGTGTATTTTTTTGAAAAAATACGTTTGAAAAAATACGCGCCCAACTCTAATTGGAATGAAACTTGCCAGACATTGGCGACTCATATCGGCTCTTAAAAACCTAAATGGGTTCCTTTGTTAGCGTTCCCTATCTCGAGATAATGTCAATAGTATGGTCGATTTTGACAACTTTTTGAAATCATGTCAAGGTTTCTCGTGTTTTCCTGCTGGACTAACATCACCTTCTAACGCGCTATCTAACGCGCTATAGCACGTATGCATACTCGGTCGCAGTACAGAGATATGTCCCAAACTGTTTGAAAGCAAAAACCAAAACACGTCATTTTGTTTTGAAACTGCACAGGCGTCTACAACTCACATTTTAGAAAGAAAAGCTTCTGAAGTAATTTATGCTAGGTGCTGTTAATCTTGAGTTATGGTTTACTTTGTGAGTCAGTGCTTGGGCACAGTGGGTTTGACTGTCAGTGCTTTGGCGCGATCCATAAGGCATCAGACTACCGATCGAGAGGTCGCCAGTTCAACTCCCGATGGCGGCTTTGCTTTTGGACGTGTCCCTGCAAGAGGGATAACGACTTGTTGCCCCACCCTTCCACTTTGGTCTTTTCTCTAGGTTCTGCCGATTTTTTTTTTTGATTTTTCGAACTTGTGGAAAGTTTGAAAAGCATGCGCGCGTGCGTGCGTACATACGTACGAGCGTGCGTGCGTGCGTGCCTGCATACGTTTTATCGTATCAATGTGTGTCTTACGAAAAAAACACTGTATTAAGGAAAAATTTGCAGGTGGCTGCAAAAAAAGGTGAATATGTGACGCTATTTTGTTAAAGTCCAGTTTGAAAAAGAGGGGTATTAATTAAGGCATGCCTCATTGGTGTATAGCCACCTACACTTTGCAGCTGATCAACTTCAGTTTGAACAAACCGTGTATAAAAACTGAACCAAACGCAGCAACACGTCACATATTCGGCATTTGTTGTGTGAGCCATCCTCATTCAGCCAAAACGCAACAGCAATCCTTTAACATCTCATCTCTCTCTGACAATGCGTTGCCATTGGCCATTACCATGGACCTGGCACAGCCACATTTCCTGGTTAAATAATCGGCACCCTGCTAACATTTGTGACATGTGGGTTGCCACTACAGTTAGTGATGTGCATGCATACATACTGTACTGGCTCCATTCGTCAGTCCCCTTTTGGCATTTCAACCAATGATGAACTGCTTCTACAACGTTTGCATAGTGCAATGCACCATTTTACATCTTGTGAGTGCTTACGTGTATGCATGTGTGCCTGCGCGCGTGCGTATGTACGTGCGCCTGCATCGTGTTCCATGTACAAGATCATGGGGTCCTTCCTGCCTGTCTCGCAACCATGTGGCATTCAGTCATGCGGCATATGTGAATGCACTGTGTTCCAGTCTAGTTACGTCCTAAAAATTGCCACTGCACCTTCCTATGCACGCGAACACAAAAAAAAATTAAAATTAATTGGGAGTGGGAAAATATGGCTGCGAACACAAAAAATGCCGAATATGTGACGTGTTGCTGCGTTTGGTTCAGTTTTTATACACGGTTTGTTCAAACTGAAGTTGATCAGCTGCAAAGTGTAGGTGGCTATACACCAATGAGGCATGCCTTAATTAATACCCCTCTTTTTCAAACTGGACTTTAACAAAATAGCGTCACATATTCACCTTTTTTTGCAGCCACCTGCAAATTTTTCCTTAATCTAACATCTAAGTGCATGCCACTGCACACCCTCAAACATCTGCACAATGAACCAGTTTTCTGCAATCTCTATGTGAACCCAGCCAGAATGTATCTAACATCTAAGTGCATGCCACTGCACACCCTCAAACATCTGCACAATGAACCAGTTTTTCTGCAATCTCTATGTGAACCCAGCCAGAATGTATCTAACATCTAAGTGCATGCCACTGCACACCCTCAAACATCTGCACAATGAACCAGTTTTTCTGCAATCTCTATGTGAACCCAGCCAGAATGTATCTAACATCTAAGTGCATGCCACTGCACACCCTCAAACATCTGCACAATGAACCAGTTTTTCTGCAATCTCTATGTGAACCCAGCCAGAATGTATCTAACATCTAAGTGCATGCCACTGCACACCCTCAAACATCTGCACAATGAACCAGTTTTTCTGCAATCTCTATGTGAACCCAGCCAGAATGTATCAGGGTGTACGCGGCAGCGTACAACCCCAATACCGTAAATCCCCCAATGAACCCCCTGGGCGTTTATTTTCTCAACCCACCCTCTACCCTGGGCGTTCATTGGAGGGGGGGCGTTCATTGGAGGGGGGGCGTTCATAAACTCAACTACTAAATGGCGTTGCAACAATGCTGTGCAGACCCAATAATCGTTAGTTAAACATGAAAATTGTACGGTTATTGGTGCAAATCACCTTCTGCAGTGGCTAAACAATAGCTGTTCTAGTGCGTACAGGCAATATACAGTACCCAAACGTAGAATATCGCGTGACAATACCTGTTTTGACAAGCATTTCATTGCATAACTGTGTTCTAAAGCACGCCCCTGTGCGTTCATTGGAGAGTGGGCGTTTATTTTTTCAACCTACCCTCTACCCTGGGCGTTCATTGGAGGGGGGGCGTTCATTGGAGGGGGGGCGTTCTTTGGAGGATTTACGGTATGTGACGACTTCTGCAAAGCGGTTTTTTAAATTTTAAGTCGCTCATAACTCTTGATTGCCTGAACGGATTGTGGCGAATGATAGCTCAAAAGAACCGCCTTCTAGACCGGAATCGAATAAGCCGTCCCGCGTTTCGGTACTCGAGCGCATTAACACGAAACTTCCGAAAATGTTCCGAAAAAGTGGTGTTTTTTTTTTCCTGTTCTGCACACACTTTTTGGGGCGCCGCTCTGGAACGCCTCAGTCGATTGGGACAAAACTTGGCGTGAGCACGCGGTATATGATGGCAACTTTGTGACCGCAAGAAAAATTTATCTAGGTGCTACGGATCTAGAGTTAAGGCCGATTTAGTAATTTTTTGGAACA
>JASAMY010000545.1:0-33404 GCA_030248085.1 Paralinhomoeus sp. GSCO2_6 | reverse complement strand
CTGCATGTGCAAGAGCCAATGTAGATCGTGAACTGTCCAAACGTGGTGTAGAGCACAGTGGTTGATGTGACCAGATCAAAAGAAGGTGTAAATTGTACATATAAACTTGTAGACTACGAAAACCATCGTGTAGACGGAAACCATCGTGTAGACTACGTAAACCACAGTATAGACTACAGCAGTGTCTTGCGGAGCCGCGTTTGAAAAAAAATGTATGGACCACGGAAACCATCATACAGACCACGGAAACCACGTCGTAGACTGTGGTGTCTTACATAGTGGTCCAACCCTTCACGTTTTTGAAAAAAAATGTATCGAACCACGGAAACCATCATACAGACCACGGAAACCACGCCGTAGACCACGGTGTCTTAGCATAAGTCGTCCAACCCGCACGTTTTTGGAAAAAAAAAAGTATGGACCACGGAAACCATCGTATAGACCACGGAAACCACGTCATAGAGCTACGGTGTCTTACATAAGTCGTCCAGCCCGCACGTTTTTGAAAAAAAAATGTATGGACCACGGAAACCATCGTACAGACCACGGAAACCACGCCGTAGACCACGGTGTCTTACATAGTCGTCCAACCCGCACGTTTTTGAAAAAAATGTATGGACCACGGAAACCATCGTACAGACCACGGAAACCACGCCGTAGACCACGGTGTCTTACATAGTCGTCCAACCCGCACGTTTTTGAAAATGTATGGACCACGGAAACCATCATACAGACCACGGAAACCACGCGGTAGACTGCCGGTGTCTTGCATAGTCGTCAACCCGCACGTTTTTGAAAAAGAATGTATGGACCACGGAAACCATCGTATAGACCACGGAAACCACGTCGTAGACCGACAAGCCCGCTGCCAGAGGAAAGGGTGGGCTTGGACCACGGAAGTGAACACCGACACGACCGACAAGCGCGCTGCCAGAGGAAAGGGTGGGCTTGGACCACGGAAACTTGTAACACCGACACGACCGACAAGCGCGCTGCCAGAGGAAAGGGTGAGCTAGGACCACCGAAACTAGTAACACCGACACCAAACACAATCGAGCTGCCAGAGGAAAGGGTGTGCTTTGGACCCACGGAAGCTTGTAACACCGGGACACCAGCCGAGCAAGCGCGCTGCCAGAGGAAAGGGTGGGCTTGGACCACGGAAACTTGTAACACCGACACGACCGACAAGCGCGCTGCCAGAGGAAAGGGTGGGCTTGGACCACGGAAACTTGTAACACCGACACGACCGACAAGCGCGCTGCCAGAGGAAAGGGTGGGCTTGGACCACGGAAACTTGTAACACCGACACGACCGACTAGCGCGCTGCCTGCGGTACTGGTGTGGGCTTGGACCACGGAAACTTGTAACACCGACACGACCGACAAGCGGGCTGCCTGAGGAAAAGGTGGGCTTGGACCACGGAAACTTGTAACACCGACACGACCGACAAGCCCGCTGCCAGAGGAAAGTGGTCCGAAACGGTGCGCTTGGACCACGGAAACTTGTAACACCGACACGACCGACAAGCGCGCTGCCAGGGGAAAGTGGTCCGAAACGGTGCGCTTGGACCACGGAAACTTGTAACACCGACACGACCGACAAGCGCGCTGCCAGAGGAAAGGGTGGGCTTGGACCACGGACACTTGTAACACCGACACGACCGACAAGCCCGCTGCCAGAGGAAAGGGTGGGCTTGGACCACGGAAACTTGTAACACCGACACGACCGACAAGCGCTCTGCCAGCGGAAAGGGTGCGCTTGGACCACGGAAACTTGTAACACCGACACGACCGACAAGCGCGCTGCCAGAGGAAAGGGTGGGCTTGGACCACGGAAACTTGTAACACCGACACGACCGACAAGCGCGCTGCCAGAGGAAAGGGTGGGCTTGGACCACGGAAACTTGTAACACCGACACGACCGACAAGCGCGCTTCCAGGTGTAAGTTGTACGAAACGTTGCGCTTTGACCACGGAAACTTGTAACACCGACACGACCGACAAGCGCGCTGCCAGAGGAAAGGGTGGGCTTGGACCACGGAAACTTGTAACACCGACACGACCGACAAGCGCGCTGCCAGGGGAAAGGGTGCGCTTGGACCACGGAAACTTGTAACACCGACACGACCGACAAGCGCGCTGCCAGAGGAAAGGGTGGGCTTGGACCACGGAAACTTGTAACACCGACACGACCGACAAGCGCGCTGCCAGAGGAAAGGGTGGGCTTGGACCACGGAAACTTGTAACACCGACACGACCGACAAGCGCGCTGCCAGGGGAAAGGGTGCGCTTGGACCACGGAAACTTGTAACACCGACACGACCGACAAGCGCGCTGCCAGAGGAAAGGGTGGGCTTGGACCACGGAAACTTGTAACACCGACACGACCGACAAGCGCGCTGCCAGAGGAAAGGGTGGGCTTGGACCACGGAACCTTGGAACACCGACACGACCGACAAGCCCGCTGCCAGAGGAAAGGGTGGGCTTGGACCACGGAAACTTGTAACACCGACACGACCGACAAGCGCGCTGCCAGGGGAAAGTGGTCCGGGAGTGGGGGAAACGGTGCCTTGGACCACGGAAACTTGTAACACCGACACGACCGACAAGCGCGCTGCCAGAGGAAAGTGGTGGGTGGCTTGGACCACGGAAACTTGTAACACCGACACGACCGACAAGCGCGCTGCCAGAGGAAAGGGTGGGCTTGGACCACGGAAACTTGTAACACCGACACGACCGACAAGCCCGCTGCCAGAGGAAAGGGTGGGCTTGGACCACGGAAACTTGTAACACCGACACGACCGACAAGCGCGCTGCCAGGGGAAAGGGTGCGCTTGGACCACGGAAACTTGTAACACCGACACGACCGACAAGCGCGCTGCCAGAGGAAAGGGTGGGCTTGGACCACGGAAACTTGTAACACCGACACGACCGACAAGCGCGCTGCCAGAGGAAAGGGTGGGCTTGGACCACGGAAACTTGTAACACCGACACGACCGACAAGCGCGCTGCCAGGGGAAAGGGTGCGCTTGGACCACGGAAACTTGTAACACCGACACGACCGACAAGCGCGCTGCCAGAGGAAAGGGTGGGCTTGGACCACGGAAACTTGTAACACCGACACGACCGACAAGCGCGCTGCCAGGGGAAAGGGTGCGCTTGGACCACGGAAACTTGTAACACCGACACGACCGACAAGCGCGCTGCCAGAGGAAAGGGTGGGCTTGGACCACGGAAACTTGTAACACCGACACGACCGACAAGCGCGCTGCCAGAGGAAAGGGTGGGCTTGGACCACGGAAACTTGTAACACCGACACGACCGACAAGCGCGCTGCCAGGGGAAAGGGTGCGCTTGGACCACGGAAACTTGTAACACCGACACGACCGACAAGCGCGCTGCCAGAGGAAAGGGTGGGCTTGGACCACGGAAACTTGTAACACCGACACGACCGACAAGCGCGCTGCCAGAGGAAAGGGTGGGCTTGGACCACGGAAACTTGTAACACCGACACGACCGACAAGCGCGCTGCCAGAGGAAAGGGTGGGCTTGGACCACGGAAACTTGTAACACCGACACGACCGACAAGCGCGCTGCCAGGGGAAAGGGTGGGCTTGGACCACGGAAACTTGTAACACCGACACGACCGACAAGCGCGCTGCCAGGGGAAAGGGTGGGCTTGGACCACGGAAACTTGTAACACCGACACGACCGACAAGCACGCTGCCAGAGGAAAGGGTGGGCTTGGACCACGGAAACTTGTAACACCGACACGACCGACAAGCCCGCTGCCAGAGGAAAGTGGTCCGAAACGGTGCGCTTGGACCACGGAAACTTGTAACACCGACACGACCGACAAGCGCGCTGCCAGGGGAAAGTGGTCCGAAACGGTGCGCTTGGACCACGGAAACTTGTAACACCGACACGACCGACAAGCGCGCTGCCAGAGGAAAGGGTGGGCTTGGACCACGGAAACTTGTAACA
Organism: Paralinhomoeus sp. GSCO2_6; assembly: GCA_030248085.1. Taxonomy (NCBI): domain Eukaryota; kingdom Metazoa; phylum Nematoda; class Chromadorea; order Monhysterida; family Linhomoeidae; genus Paralinhomoeus; species Paralinhomoeus sp. GSCO2_6. The sequence continues at coordinate 29,421 of JASAMY010000545.1, read as the reverse complement.
CCGACACGACCGACAAGCCCGCTGCCAGAGGAAAGGGTGGGCTTGGACCACGGAAACTTGTAACACCGACACGACCGACAAGCGCGCTGCCAGGGGAAAGGGTGCGCTTGGACCACGGAAACTTGTAACACCGACACGACCGACAAGCGCGCTGCCAGAGGAAAGGGTGGGCTTGGACCACGGAAACTTGTAACACCGACACGACCGACAAGCGCGCTGCCAGAGGAAAGGGTGGGCTTGGACCACGGAAACTTGTAACACCGACACGACCGACAAGCGCGCTGCCAGGGGAAAGGGTGCGCTTGGACCACGGAAACTTGTAACACCGACACGACCGACAAGCGCGCTGCCAGAGGAAAGGGTGGGCTTGGACCACGGAAACTTGTAACACCGACACGACCGACAAGCGCGCTGCCAGGGGAAAGGGTGCGCTTGGACCACGGAAACTTGTAACACCGACACGACCGACAAGCGCGCTGCCAGAGGAAAGGGTGGGCTTGGACCACGGAAACTTGTAACACCGACACGACCGACAAGCGCGCTGCCAGAGGAAAGGGTGGGCTTGGACCACGGAAACTTGTAACACCGACACGACCGACAAGCGCGCTGCCAGGGGAAAGGGTGCGCTTGGACCACGGAAACTTGTAACACCGACACGACCGACAAGCGCGCTGCCAGAGGAAAGGGTGGGCTTGGACCACGGAAACTTGTAACACCGACACGACCGACAAGCGCGCTGCCAGAGGAAAGGGTGGGCTTGGACCACGGAAACTTGTAACACCGACACGACCGACAAGCGCGCTGCCAGAGGAAAGGGTGGGCTTGGACCACGGAAACTTGTAACACCGACATGACCGACAACGCCGCCCCCAGAGGAAAGGCTGCTCCAATGTCGTGGTTTCCGTAGTCCAACGCATGGTTTCCGTAAACGATCCTTTTCCAAGGTTGGGGCGAGCGGTCGCCCACCTCCAATGCCCCGTGGTTTCCGTAGTCCAACGCATGGTTTCCGTAAACCATCCTTTTCCAAGGTTGGGGCGAGCGGTCGCCCACCTCCGATGCCCCGTGGTTTCCGTAGTCCAACGCATGGTTTCCGTAGTCCAACGCGTGGTTTCCGTAAACCATCCTTTCCGAAGATGGCAGTGCAGAGTTGGATGTAGGTCCAGAGGTTTTCGTAAGCGACTTTTTTTTTATGGTTTCCGTAGTCTATCTATATTCCTAAGGGGCCAGATGGGGCTGCAAATGACACCTGAGTCCCAAGATGTTCAAAAGCATCGTCCCAGGCCCTGATGATACTACTTGACACAGGATGTGTTGCCACCACGCTGTGCTGTGTGCCAGACGAACACGCTGTGGCGGTCCTAACGCGAAAGCGCGACTCTCAACTCCGCAACTGCAATATTTGCGGAGCTGACGAGGTCAGAAACGATTTCAGCCGACAGTTTTGGCCTGGCCTGGCACTTCGGGCCCCAGGTGGTTAATTGGACGTGCCCCAGGTACATTGAACGACTTTTCTGGGCTGGTGGGCGCTGGAGTGTGGAAATGCAATCCATTGTTGCGCATTGCACGCGATCGCTTCAGCTGGCTGGCTCGGTCAGTCATTGTCGTCAGCTTAGGACTGTGCACATCGACGACTATTCGTCGTTGAATTGACGGAATGCATGCACGACGCCGAGGAATTGACAGCGTATCATCCTTTTCTGACACCAATGACTGCCTCGGCCGTGCTTTACATTTCATGCACTTTGCGCTGAGACCTCGCAAAACTTTTAAACGTGCTCCACACGTGCAGACAAAGCTATGTACATAACCCGGCTACCGTAAATCCTCCAATAGTGCCTCCCTCTCCAATAGTGGAAAGTACATATAGTCCCCCGGGAGCACTATTGGAGGATTTATCTTACGTACATAAAAATGTACATGCCGCACATAGGTACCTAAGGTCCATGGAACGTGCATAGGATTGCCAACATTGATTTAGATCTTTGGCAGCTGTCAGAGCCTATGCTGAACCGTGCTCGTGCGTGAGTTTCAGTGCTCCTTTCACCTGCAACATTGGCTCCTCCACCAAGCTATGACCTGTTTCCCGCCTTCCTGTTTTCCTACGCCCGCCCGGATTGCAGCTGCCACTATCAATCTGAATTGCGTCAGTGAAGTGTCGCTTGAGTCTGTCACGCGTACTCGTACATACACGAGCGAGTAAAGAGTTTTCACTAGTCGTCACGTCGGACACTGAGCGACACTACCAAGTGAATTGACGGTCGCAAAGTTGCTCGCGGGCCAAAATGCGGACCCAAATTCAACTTCTCGTTTTAATTGTCGTGGCGGTGTGGGGAGCAAAGGTCGCAGGACGACCAGTGCAGTCGAATGAACCATCCGAATTCAGCAATGCTGGTAGGTAACTGAGTATGATTGGCATTTATTATCAACCTACCGTCTTGACGGGATTATCCCTGTCTTCAGAATAGATCAATTTCAGGATCTGAACGGGAGAGTCTTCAAGGTTTGTTGGATTGGCTCGGGGGGAGTGAGGGCGCAACTGCCCCAGGCAAGCGAGGTCGTCGCGGAGCCGCGCACACGCGTCGCATCCTGAAAGTCATCAGGGCCTACTTGCGACACCGTCCCATCCATGGCAACCGCTACCAGGGCTAGAGCCAAGGAGTGAAGGCCCTTGTCACACCGCGCTGAAGGAACACGCTGTGCTGTGGCTGTCTTCAACCGATGTCGCGACGGACGAATGCAAGCGAATGCAATAAATTTGCAGAACTGACGAAGTCAGAAACATTCTCGGTATCCTGCTATGGGTCGCGGGCCTGAATTTCCAAGGCCCGTTCCGTTATGTGCGGCTAGGTACATACATAGATTGCATTATGGCACGCGATTGCTTCAGCCGGCCCGGTCAGTCATTGACGTCCGCTTAGGGCTGCGCACGTACTTTTTCGTTGTAATAGCCAAAATCCACGCAAATCCAACAAGAAATTGATTCCCTATCAATATCATCCTTTTCTGGCTCTATTGATTGTCTTTTGCGCTTCGTCTGCCGTGCAGCTCCTACCCATTTATTCTGCCGATTCTGTAAGCTCAGAACAAAAACGTGTCGTACGTGTAGGTGCCTATACAGAGAGCTACAGTGTATTTGTACATTTGCGCTTTGCGCTGCCATACATCGCATACCTAATCAACCGCTCAAAACAAAAAAAAATGGCACCTCTACCAATTGAAGACCTCTGCGTGGGCGTTGGAATTCTTGCGGTGGTCTTGCCGTGTGTTTTGTTCCACGCGCCATTGTGCAGAGCCCTCTGGACGCTGGCAAAGGAGCAGCCGACATTTCTTCTGTTTTTCTTCAGCTCAGTGGCTGACGTGCAACTCTTGGCGGTCCATCTTCTCCTCGGTGTCAACATTCTCTGGCCAACGCTCAGAGTACCGGGATGGTTCACCAGCTTTTGGATGCAGAGCGTCTGGTTGGCTTATGTTTTGGGTTGTTTGAATTGAAGCGGTAACCGTAAAACCAATGATGCAGTAGGTGTATAAACGCATCTGGGGCAAATTTCGGATGGCTGATTTTACTGAAAAGTTAAGGAAACGTTGGGATGGGTGGATGGGAATTGAACCCACGTCTCTGGATCACCGGTCCAGCGTGCTGTCGTTACACCACACGCTCACGCCAACTCCTCCACAATATTCGGAATGAGAAGGCAAAGGCATATCGCATATACGTTTGATTATGCGTTGGCTAGACATAAATCCGAAGCTACGATTGAGGCTGGAAGCCAACCGCTTTACCAGCCACAACGTATGTTGCTGCAGGTACGCACTGTCATTCCACTACACGATCATCGGCGTGAATCGGGCCTGCGCCCTGCTGTTTTACAAGCGCAAAATCGAGCACATCTTCACGCGACGCGTCAGTCTCTCATGCTCTCTCACTGGTGAGGACCTGTATAGGTATAACTGAGCTGCGCTTAGCGATCCGTGCTCGTTTTGGCTGCAAGCTACCAATGTGACGCTAGGTATTTCGGTTTAACTTTTTTTACCATTCCGGTCATCTGCAAGTGCACACCTCCCTCCATAGCTTTTAGCGCATCGGGCCCGCCCTCGGCACCTTTCCGAAGGCCGCTTTACCACCCCCCCCCCCCCTGAACCTACCCCTTCGAATCGAAAGCACCGAATTGATTACAGCCTGGTCAATCGCGGTGATCTGTTCCGCCTACGAATGCTGGCTCTGTTCCGGCACGTCAGTGGTTGTCCTTCCCGAGTTCTATGGCATCGGAATCTCGAATATGACTCTTTACATGGAGAGTGGTGCCGCCTTCCTGGCGCTTGCTGTGACTGTGCTAGGCTTCCTGTCTATGACCGTCATCTATGGATCGTTGCTCCTCGCCCTCTGCTGCTCCAAGGAGCTCAGGGCACTGTTTACCGGTGAGAATCCGGTTGTTGCATGTGTATGTGTGAACCAATTTTGTTTGGTATGCACAAGCTACAAAGTAAGCATTGCACACACACACACACACACACACACACACACACACACACACACACACACACTGACTGAACCATACCGCATCTACACCGAAAATCCACCCCCCTTTTACAAATTCAGTGGGAAGTGCGCTAGAACACCCCCCCCCCCCCGAGTAAATCGTAATTGTCATTTACCGTAATCGAGAATCGTCCAGGCAGCGGCGCGTCGAGAGGCCACTTCTCGAGGACTCAGTCGCGGATCCTGATGATCTCCAGCACGAACGGCGCCTTCTTCATGGCCATCGCCGTGATGTTCTTCGTTCCCGGCCTGATTGCGACCAAGTGGGACATGCTGATCTTCGACTTTCTCATGATCGCAAACTCGACGACGAATGGACTCCTACTGACCCTCTTCAGTGGCGTGGTGCGGAAGGAGGTATTCGCGCTGATCACTTTTCATTTTATACCACTATAGTACATTTTGCCACAGGTTCTCCGAACAATGGGGTGTGGCGCCAAGTGAAGCAATGAATAATTTCTCGATGACGGCTGTTTCAATGGATCACTCTCAGTGTAGGAAAGCAGAAGAACACAACATTGGAGTGAATGACTTATTCTGAAACGTCACGTCTGAAATTGTGAAACGTGAACATCACACTGTTGTAGAGGTCTAAATTACGTCCACCCGCTGCTACTTTGGGCGCTTTAGAAAGCCCACCATCCACAGCGAGTCCGCAACCGACAACAATACACACACGCACACACACACATGCAAAAACGATGTTGTACAGGTAGTCAAGCACCAGTGGTTCACCACTACACTTCGATCGTCTCGAATCGCGTCTGCGCTTTCTGTTTCAGCAGCGCACAATGGAGCTGCACAAATCACATGACGCGTTAGAAAGCGCTTGCTTTCTCATCGACGAGGGTGTTGGTTTGGTCGATTCTCCGCAGCATTCGTTGGATAATTTCGGCAATCTTTTGGCCTTTGATTTGAATGTAGGGCACGCATGACAGCCAATTTTGCTGTACGTCCGACGTACGGTGCGGCGTGGAATGCCAGCATAAATCGAAAAGCATTTATTTTCCCCATCCAACATGCGCTACACGTGTGAAGTCTAGAGTCTAGTCTACGCAGAGTCTAGAGTAGAACGGATCACCAAATTTTGTTCGGCGCTTTATTACGCAGTGATCAGTTGAACCACCTTCAATACTGCACATTCGTCGATTCGTCGTCGTCGACTCATTGCTTGGCGCCACACCCCATCGTTCGAAGGACCTGAAATAAAAAGAAGCAATAAGCATACTATGTACAGGGTGTCCCGCCCTCCTGTCGCACCTTTTGTCAAAGCGTAACTCGGGTCTGGGAGAACCGATTCGAACCAAATTTTAAGCACTTATAGCAAGTAGTTCAAGTTAGGCTTTTGCTAAGTTTCAACCAAATCGGCTGTACCGTTTCGAAGTTACACGTTGTCAAGTGGACGAGGCGATATTTTTCTGTGGCGAGGCCAAATTGAGAGGCAACAGCTGATGAGTTGACTTTTTGGCGGTTTCTCAATCGTCGCTGCAACATGTGTTGCACAGTAGAGCCAGTTCTTGCTGGTTTTCGCATTCTATGAGGATGAGCGCCCACAGAGCCGGTTTCTTCAACTCATTTTACAGTCGCTGCAACGGTTCCTCATTGGCAACTTTGGTAAGGGATATTCAACTTTAAACCTACTGATTGTTTTTTTTCTTCAATATGCACCCTTATGAAGCCGTTTAACAAGAAAGGCCCGCATGTCCCATGTAATTGGTGGTTGAGCGTTTTACCGAAAACAGGTCTTAGAAATCAAAAAGACAAAATAATATGAAAAACGCAACAATTTGCTTGCAACTGTGTAACTTTGAAATGGTGCAGCCAATTTGCTTAAAACTATGCGAAAACCTAAGTTGGACAACTTGCTATAAGTGCTTAAAATTTGGTTCAAATCGGTTCTCCCAGACCCGAGTTATGCTTTGACAAAAGGTGCGACAGGAGGGCGGGACACCCTGTATAGAACGCAAGCCAGTCTTAAAAAGTCTTCTTGTCTTCTCGTCCAGTCTTCTTTGGTCTTAAAAATTACCGTAAAAAAGCGTAAATTTTTCTTTGCGCGCCTTGTTTTTTCTTAAGGGATTTCAAGGGGGGGGGGGAGGGCTTTGTGCAGGAGGGAGGGGAGGCAAAATTCAGAGAGCGTGCAGCTGCTAGTTTCGACAAACGTAGAATCATCACACTGATGCTTTATAAGGCGGCATGAATTGCGGTACAAACAAACTTAGCAGGGTGCTTCAGTGAAAAATCTAACGGGTGCCTTTTTTAAATGACCAACTGTTCTTCTCTCATAATCCTTTCCCTAATTTGAATTTGATGCAATTTTCAAGATTTGAAGAGACGGGGGTTTTGTTTAGAACTGAAATCGCTCAAATGCGTTGAGTATTGCGAAAAGCACACGGCTGAAATTTGAGTTCAATATTTTGCATTGTCGATAGTCTAAACATTATCGAAGTATGCAAGTGCGTAAAATTATCGAAGCGTAAAATCAAAAACAGAGACATTGTTACGGTAAGAAACCATTTCCAACTTTCTCATTGCTTCATTATTGGCGGAAATTTTGAAGTTTCAAAGCTAAAGGTCTAGTTAGTCTTCAGTATTATTTGGGGAAAAGCTAAACCATTGTACCATTGTACAATTGTACCGACCTAAGCCTTAGCCTAGCCAAAGCCTAAGCCTAAGCCTAAGCCTAAGCCTAAGCCTAAGCCAAAGCCTAAGCCTAAGCCTAAGCCTAAGCCTAAGCCTAAACCTAAGCAAAAGCCTGAGCCTAAGCCTAAGCAAAGCCTAAAACTAAGAAAATCTTACCTTTAGGGCAGCTGTAGTGTTAGCAAACCATTGTACGGTTGTCCATAAGCCTAAGAAATGCCTAAGCCCAAGCCTAAGCAATGCATAAGCCTAAGCCTACGCGAGGCATGAGCCTAAGCCTAAGCAAAGCCTAAGTCAAGGCCTAAGCGAGGTGCAAGCCTAAGAAAATAGGTCTGTACAATTGTACAATGGTACAATGGTTTAGCTTTTGCCATTATTTGTGAGTTCCTTCTCTGTGCTGTGGAGGCTGCTATGCAACGTTCATGCGCCAGATAAATGCCAAGGATCGCTTCGCCGCCGCCGCTTCGCGTGTGGTTCTCAGAATATTGGACGATTTCCGTTTTGGACAAAATCCTAGTCTCCTCTCTTGAATCAACATTCAAAATTACATCGAAATCGAGGCAGGGAACAACAAGTTGTGTGTGAAGCACGTTGGTCATTAAAGAACCCTTTAGACAGACACCTCCTTCTTGACGATGCGACTGAAGATCGTGAGTAGGAGTCCGTTGGAGGCGGAGTTGGCGACGAGGAGGACGCCGAAGCCGAGCATGTGCCACTTGGTCGCGATCAGGCCCGGCACAAGGAACAGCACATCAATCACCAAGAAGAAGGCGCCGTTCGTGGCCGAGATCATCAGAATTCGCGACTGGGTGGTCGAGAAATGGCCTCGCGACTTGCCGCTGCCTAGAGGATGAAAGGTTTTTTTGTGCAGACGCATTCCAACTTCCAAGCCATGTAGTAGTACCCCGTCTCCCCAACTCCCGCCGAAAAGTTTTTTTGCACCCAAGCCTGGTCACAACCTTGCAGTTCGAAAATTGCAGGCTATTATTTTGAACTCGGAAAGAGTTATTTGGAAGGGGTTTCCACCAGCTTTGACCTTGAGTCAGTCAAATCCGTCACTGGTTGCTGTAACTCAAACTTTTAATTTTAAGTTTGATCGATTAATTAAAATTATTTAAAACTTTGATGAAGTCGAGCTTAGCTTAAATGTCCCACCAGCGAAAAGGCTGCGCAGCTTCTTCGAGCAGCAAAGGGCGAGGAGCAACGACCCATAGATCACTGTCATGGAGAGAAAAGCGACAACACTCAAAGAGAGAGCCAGGAAAGCGGCACCGCTCTCCACGTAGAGTGTCATATTCGCTGTTCCAACGCCATAGAACTCGGGAATGACAACGATTGCTGTGCCGGAACAGAGCCAGCTTTCGTAGCCGGAAAACATGTACGCGATCGACCAGGCTGAAATCAATCAATGAAAGTTCCAAAACGATTGTGCAACGCCGTCTCATGAAATCCTATTCGCTAGTCAAGCAACCAGAGGTGTTCCTGACCCAGCTGACCAACCGGGGCGGCAAGTGCCTCCAAAACCTAAATTTGCAGGGAGTGGTTACAGAAGTGGGCAGTCCAACCAAATTTGCTAGGGGGTGGCAAGCATGTTACTCCAAAGCACATGTTGCTCAGCAACCACTAATGTACTTGCATTGCATATGATTGCAGTAATTCTTCTGTATACATATGAAGCACGAGAGAATTTGCGAGAGGTTGAGTCAAGATGTGAGAATCTCACGGAAAGAAACACAGCTTCATGCGTCTTCCTCACCGGTGAGAGAGCAAGTGAGACTGACGCGTCGCGTGAAGATGTGGTCGATTTTGCGCTTGTAGAAGAAAACGGCGCAGGCACGATTCACGCCTATCAATGTGTAGTGGAACGACAGCGCGTACCTGCAGCGTTTTTGGAATGCAACTAAAGCCACTGGCTTAACAATCTTCAATCCAGCTTCTGTTTCACAGCAAAAGTATCTCCGAACTGCGTTTTTGCAGAGAAAGGCTTACAACTCAAACGTTGTGTTTGAGGAGAATAGCATCCCATCTCTAATTTAAACATCGGCAAAGACCCGTCCTTTACCAGACGGCCTCTATCCAAACGCTGGTGAACCAGCCTGGCACTCTGAGCGTTGGCCAGAGAATGTTGACACCGAGGAAGGTATGGACGGCCAAGAGTTGCACGTCAGCCAATGAGCTAAAGAAGAGCAGAAAGAGCAGACGGCCAAGAGCAGAAATGTCGGCTGCTCCTTGGACAGCCTCCAGAGGGCTCTGCACAGCGGCGCGTGCAGACAGAGGCAGGGCAAGACCAGCAAGGTATATCCCACACCCACGTAGAGGTCTTCAATCGGTAGAGATGCCATTAATGCCTATAACTTGCGACGTGTGTTGTGTTAGCTCTGTGCGTCACAACACCTTTTAGACACGCAGTTCCGTTGCGAGTCACGATATCAAGAAGGTCAAAAGCTGCGGTCAACGCGGCTCGTAAGGCGAACAACAGAGCCAGAAAAGGAAAGTGCCCTAATTATCAATTTCTCGAGCCTATTCATCGACAAATACAGTAGGAAAGTCCGACAAAGTCGAAGTACAAAGTCCTGGCAATTAAGTAACAGCAGCGACGTTGCCAGGAGTTGATTTCGCGAGGGTGTAAATCAAAACGAGTAAATATAGTCAATAAAGCAACCATTTCTGCAGCCTGAACCTTAATAATGGCATGTTTTACAGGAATTTTTCTCGACTTTTTTGGTTGAAAATCGAATGGAAATACCTACATTGAAAGTTTTTCTACACAAAAGTGCACCGCATGCAAAACTGTTGCTATTGTATTTTGCTACACACCTTTTTCATTTTTTTAACATGCAAATTCCAACGCTAGTCACAGTGCTAACTCACACTGTCTACTCCATAAAGTGCAACTAGGTACATTTACGCCGCTCTAAACGAATACCGGAATGTATTTGTTGTATTGTCTCGTGTGTACACACTTACAGGACACTGCGGTACAGCAGGGAAATGGGTGGGCTCCTCACAGACTGCACTCGATGGCCAACGTTGGCCAACTGCCAGCTGATCGATTGTACAATGCTGAGGATGCGTATGGGCTAAGGAGCGGTTCCTTTTCACAGCCCTCCACTGTATTTTTGCGTTCACAACACGGTTACGTCTATCTTTTTACTTTCACATTCCCGGCCACGGTACTATGAAACAAATTGTCAGAAGGCGCGGCCGACGCAGCTCGTAAGACAGCCAAGAGAAAAGGAGGCGCCTTAATTGGAATTCCTCGAGCCATAGGAGCCCTAATTGTCACTACCTCGAGAGCTAGGTCGACCTGGCAATTAAGTAACGGTGACTTAGCCTGGCTAGGCTAGCCATCATTTAGATAAGTTCGCGAGGGGCCAAATCAAAACGCCTAACAAGGACAATCAAGCGGCCATCACATCTCTACAATTTGAACCGCATAAAATTGCGTCGAAGGAAAATGCCCAGACTGCTAGTGTAGAGAAGGAATTTTTTGAAGATTTCTACAAAAATAGTGCGTTGCTTCGAACTCTCCATTGCCTCAATGTTTGGCGCCACATCCCATGGTTTGGAGAACCTGCAAAAACGCGTGTCACAGTTTCCAATAAGAAAATACAAATTTTAAATACTTCTATGAATGAGATTTGTAGGAATTAGCTGAATAAAATATATGCATCAATTTCGTGCTGAAAATCTGTAATGGACACACACACACACCTGCTTCTTGACAACGCGACTGAAGATCGTGAGGAGGAGGCCATTGGAGGCGGAGTTGGCGATGAGGAGGAGGCTGAAGCCGAGCATGTGCCACTTGGTCGAGATCAGGCCCGGCACTAAGAAGAGAACGTTTATCACCATGAAAAAGGCGCCGTTAGTGCCAGAGATGAGCAGGATTCGCAACTGCGTCGACGAGAAATGGCCTCTGGACTTGCCATCGCCTAGACGTGCAACTCGTCCGCGCACCACCCTTCCTACGGCCCGAACAAAATGCTCAGTGCTAGGGGCTAATTAGAGAGTTTGCAGTGGTCCAGAGATCTATGGACACTAACGATTGATTCCAGTGTCCTCATACCAGCGAAAACGCTGCGCAGCTTCTTCGAGCAGCAGAGGGCGAGGAGCAACGAGCCATAGATGAGGGTCATTGAGAGAAAGGCCACAACGCACATGGAGAGCGCCAGCACTGCAGCACCGCTCTCCACGTAGACAGTCATATTCGCCGTGCCAACTCCATAGAACTCGGGAATGACAACGATTGCTGTGCCAGAAGAGAGCCAGCATTCGTAGCTAGAAATGATGGCCGCGACTGACCAGGCTGAAATCGGTGCAGCACTTTTCAAACGATCATGCGCCGTCTTGAAGTCCTACATACCTACCTACCTAGTCGCTAGTCGAGCAAAAAGGATTGTACAGGGTGTGGCGCCCAGAAGGGTTCCATACGGCTCCCGGAACTCCCGAGTAATTTGCGTGTTTGGCATGGGCGCTTTTTGCTTGTGTAAGAACGACTGGATAAACACTGCTGCTGTCTAACTACTATAGTATCATATACTACTCCGTAACATAACAGACAAAGACATGGAGATTCAAAGTAGCGTCTGTACATAATGTCATCATGCGCCACACGCCGCCGCGATGGACAACACACAATATGAGATATGACGAGATCGCGTACGACATACGAAACGATGCGATGCTCCATCAGGCGGCTTCTTGCAGTGTGCTCCTTCTTTTGAGCTGAGCGAGCAGCATGAACCGGATGGACGCTAGGCTGCTTCCATCTAAGTATGGCCGCAAAAAAATGGCTGTGCTGCAGTCCGGCGCTGGCATGTGGTAGGTACCACTTCAGTTTTAAAGAGAGAAAGGGAGCGAATATGCGCTTCCGTTGTCTTGGCTGCGAAAGCGTCAACAAAGCTGTCGGTGCACCAAATGGCTTTCATCGGATCAGCACACTGCAAGGCGACGCCAATGGAGATTTCGCGCCCGTCGTCACCACCCGCCCGCTGGAAGGCCACTCCCAGCACTGCACGCCACGGCCTCCAGGAACTCCACGACCACGTCGTGTTCCGACTCATGCAGCTCGATGTCGGCCAGCCTTCCAAGAGGAAGAAGCGCAAGTACGTCCGGTTGGAGGAGCGGCTGCAGCGGTTGAAGGATCGCTTGCCGGAGCGCATCGCGGACGCCGAAACGAAAGAGGAGCGCCGCGCCGCTCTCTTGCGGCACTGTCGCCGCGCCTCCTACCTCTTCGGCAAGAAGCGGCGGCCAGCCGGCCAACAGGAAACAGGCCGTTGTTCATAGACGGCGAACAGTGATTTTCCGCTTAATGTTTAGAGGTAGTGATTGATGGTTGCCAATGACACGTAATTGAAAGTTGTGGATGTGAAACACTACGAAAAGTACGCAATGACGCGTGAAACGTTCAGTAGTGCACGTTGCATTACTTTATAAACTGAGGAACGCATTCGCATTGTAGGTAGTAAGCTATAAACATTCCTGTCACCTTTTATATTGCAAGTTACTCACAAGCAATTTTTATGAGAAAAGGGCCGCACGCGAGCAGAGGGGACGTAAGTTCCGGACCCGTTCCATACCAACTTCCTCACCGGCAAGGGAGCAGTTGAGACTGACGCGTCGCGTAAAGATGCGATCGATTTTGCGCTTGTAGAAGAACACGGCACAAGCGCGATTCACGCCGATCAAAGTGTAGTGGAACGACAACGCGTACCTGCAATCTATTTTTTGTTTCAGTAAAGCGGCTGGCTTCCTAGCCTCAGTTGTGCAACCTAGGAAACATCGCAGAACAGAGCGTTACAGCTAAAGGAGAAATTTTGGCTTTTCAAACGTTGTGCTCACGCAGAATAATACCACTTTCGATTTAAACATCGCAAAGGGTGTCCAAAAGCGAACCAGGCGGTCTCTATCCAAAGGCTGGTCAACCAGCCTGGCACCCTGAGCGTTGGCCAGAGAATGTTGACACCGAGGAGGAGATGTTCTGCCAAGAGTTGCACGTCAGCCAATGAACTGAAGAAGAACAGCAGAAATGTCGGCTGCTCCTTTGCCAGCCTCCAGAGGGCCCTGCAGAATGGTGCGTGCAGACAGAGACAGAGCAAGACCACCAGGATTAAAGCGACGCCCACGCAGAGATCGTCAATTGGTAGAGCTGCCATTCTTCCTGTTTTTTTTTTCTTCAAAAGCTTTAAGCCTGTGACTGTAACTTCATACCTGTAACTGGACTACTGGGCGGAGGTAGGGTAGGGGTAGGTTTGAAGGGGGCACCTCAGTCTAAAGTTCGTATGTATGTGTGTGCTGTGTGCTGTGCACGTTTTAGTTTCGTGGTCGGTCACGGTACGACATATAAATTAGATTGTTAGGAGCCGCTGTCGCTGGATCTTGAGAGACAATCAAGAGAGTCACAAAGGGTTGAACCGCTTTCAATGTCTCGGTGTCGTGCATAAAGTCCATCTGAAGTATTCGACGCGAAATATAGGTTCGACGCGCATAGCCTAGTGTTAATGACTGAGCGAGCCTGGGTCACGAAATACCCTGCACCCTATAATTAGCACCTGTGGGATTATTATGTTCACTCGGGCCATAGTACGAGGCTAATTGGAAGAGGGAGATTACGGGGGGGGGGGGCGGGAGGGCCAATAAACTGGACAGATCTTCGGATCGCGTGTGGTGCGCTTTTTTGTCGCAGACCGAATGAAGGATTTCTAAAGGGAAAGATATACTGCCCCAGCCCCACCCCCCTAAAGGCTCCTATGCTCTGTCTGGGGAGGGGGAATTCCAGAGTGGCTAAATAGGGGGCTAAATATAATTATATATATATATATAGTTTACGATAAGTGTTTGTTTTCCCCACAATAAGCGTTCCGTGCAAAATTGTTATCGTGGTTTTATGCCAGCAGGTTTCCCCACTAAATAAATAACTACAGGTATTCCACCCCCCCCTCTCCTAGAATGCTGTAAACTTGGGACAATGCAGAGGCGCTGGCGCGTCGACTTTTGAGCTGAGGTGCACTTTTCGGATGCAGTGGGAAAGTCATGAGTAGTGAGTACCCAACAATGTAAAACATGGAGACACAAAATACCACACAGAGATAATTGAGACGCACAGGGTTTTAAAGCGCCATTAAAAACTGAATTGAAAACAGACTTATTTTGTCAAACACAACATGCACTACACAGTGAGAGATGCAGAACATTCGGGACATTGTGGACTAGAGAGAGAGAATGCGTCACTTTGTCACACTTTATGTTCGCGTTGTATAAGTACATAGCACTCATTCACATTACAGTGATCCATTGGACTCAGGAGTCGTTTGCGGCCCCATGTGGCCCCATAAGAATATTCATGGACTACGGTATCGATAGAAATCGACTATGGTATCGATCAAATCAAAAGTGTCTTCTGAAAATTGTGAAAACATCAACATTCAACAGCACTTGGCGACTCTCGATGTACTTTTCCGCAGGGTCGTGTCGGTCGTGTCGGTGGCACGATTTTGCGGTATCCACGATCTGGATAGTACAATCTACGCCACTGTCCACGAAGCGGCGAGCTGCGCCAGGCGACTCCTGATGTACTTTTCCGCAGGGTCGTGTCGGTCGTGTCGGTGGCACGATTTTGCGGTATCCACGATCTACAAAGCGCTAAGCTGCGCCAGGCGACTACTGATGTACTTTTCCACAGGGTCGTGTCGGTCGTGTCGGTGGCACGATTTTGCGGTATCCACGATCTGGATAGTACAATCTACGCCGTGGTTTCCACTGTCCACGAAGCGGCGAGCTGCGCCAGGCGACTCCTGATGTACTTTTCCGCAGGGTCGTGTCGGTCGTGTCGGTGGCACGATTTTGCGGTATCCACGATCTGGATAGTACAAACAACGCCACTGTCCACGAAGCGGCGAGCTGCGCCAGGCGACTCCTGATGTACTTTTCCGCAGGGTCGTGTCGGTCGTGTCGGTGGCACGATTTTGCGGTATCCACGATCTACAAAGCGCTAAGCTGCGCCAGGCGACTCCTGATGTACTTTTCCTCAGGGTCGTGTCGGTCGTGTCGGTGGCACGATTTTGCGGTATCCACGATCTGGATAGTACAATCTACGCCGTGGTTTCCACTGTCCACGAAGCGGCGAGCTGCGCCAGGCGACTCCTGATGTACTTTTCCGCAGGGTCGTGTCGGTCGTGTCGGTGGCACGATTTTGCGGTATCCACGATCTGGATAGTACAATCTACGCCACGGTCCACGAAGCGGCGAGCTGCGCCAGGCGACTCCTGCTGTACTTTTCCGCAGGGTCGTGTCGGTCGTGTCAGTGGCACGATTTTGCGGTATCCACGTTCTACAAAGCTCTTAGCTGCGCCAGGCGACTACTGATGTACTTTTCCACAGGGTCGTGTCGGTCGTGTCGGTGGCACGATTTTGCGGTATCCACGATCTGGATAGTACAATCTACGCCATGGTTTCCACTGTCCACGAAGCGGTGAGCTGCGCCAGGCGACTCCTGATGTACTTTTCCGCAGGGTCGTGTCGGTCGTGTCGGTGGCACGATTTTGCGGTATCCACGATCTATACAAAGCGCTAAGCTGCGCCAGGCGACTCCTGATGTACTCTTCCACAGGGTCGTGTCGGTCGTGTCGGTGGCACGATTTTGCGGTATCCACGATCTGGATAGAACACTAGACGCAGTGGTTTCCACTGTCCACGAAGCGGTGAGCTGCGCCAGGCGACTCCTGATGTACTTTTCCGCAGGGTCGTGTCGGTCGTGTCGGTGGCACGATTTTGCGGTATCCACGATCTACCAAGCGCTAAGCTGCGCCAGGCGACTGCTGATGTACTCTTCCACAGGGTCGTGTCGGTCGTGTCGGTGGCACGATTTTGCGGTATCCACGATCTCACAAAGCGCTGAGCTGCGCCCGGCGACTGCTGATGTACTTTTCCACAGGGTCGTGTCGGTCGTGTCGGTGGCACGATTTTGCGGTATCCACGATCTGGATAGTACAGAATTCTACGCCGTGGTTTCCACTGTCCACGAAGCGGTGAGCTGCGCCAGGCGAGGTGCTGATGTACTTTTTCCGCAGGGTCGTGTCGGTCGTGTCGGTGGCACGATTTTGCGGTATCCACGATCTGGATAGTACAATCTACGCCGGCACTGTCCACCCGGAAGCGGTGAGCTGCGCCAGGCGACTCCTGATGTACTTTTCCGCAGGGTCGTGTCGGTCGTGTCGGTGGCACGATTTTGCGGTATCCACGATCTATACAAAGCGCTGAGCTGCGCCAGTCGACACCTGATGTACTTTTCCACAGGGTCGTGTCGGTCGTGTCGGTGGCACGATTTTGCGGTATCCACGATCTGGATAGTAGCAATCGACGCCGAGGGGGCCGCAGTCCATGAAGAGCGCTGAGCTGCGCCAGGCGACTCCTGATGTACTTTTCCGCAGGGTCGTGTCGGTCGTGTCGGTGGCACGATTTTGCGGTATCCACGATCTACAAAGCGCTAAGCTGCGCCAGGCGACTCCTGATGTACTTTTCCGCAGGGTCGTGTCGGTCGTGTGGGTGGCACGATTTTGCGGTATCCACGATCTATACAAAGCGCTAAGCTGCGCCAGGCGACTCCTGATGTACTTTTCCACAGCGTCGTGTCGGTCGTGTCGGTGGCACGATTTTGCGGTATCCACGATCTGGATAGTAAAATCTAAGCAGTGGTTTCGACTGGTCCACGAAGCGCTAAGCTGCGCCAGGCGACTCCTGATGTACTTTTCCGCAGGGTCGTGTCGGTCGTGTCGGTGGCACGATTTTGCGGTATCCACGATCTAACAAAGCGCTGAGCTGCGCCAGGCGACTCCTGATGTACTTTTCCACAGGGTCGTGTCGGTCGTGTCGGTGGCACGATTTTGCGGTATCCACGATCTATACAAAGCGCTGAGCTGCGCCAGGCGACTCCTGATGTACTTTTCCACAGGGTCGTGTCGGTCGTGTCGGTGGCACGATTTTGCGGTATCCACGATCTATACAAAGCGCTGAGCTGCGCCAGGCGACTCCTGATGTACTTTTCCGCAGCGTCGTGTCGGTCGTGTCGGTGGCACGATTTTGCGGTATCCACGATCTATACAAAGCGCTGAGCTGCGCCAGGCGACTCCTGATGTACTTTTCCGCAGGGTCGTGTCGGTCGTGTCGGTGGCACGATTTTGCAGTATCCACGATCTATACGTCGTCAAAGCGCTGAGCTGCGCCAGGCGACTCCTGATGTACTTTTCCGCAGGGTCGTGTCGGTCGTGTCGGTGGCACGATTTTGCGGTATCCACGATCTATACAAAGCGCTGAGCTGCGCCAGGCGACTCCTGATGTACTTTTCCGCAGGGTCGTGTCGGTCGTGTCGGTGGCACGATTTTGCGGTATCCACGATCTATAACGTGATCTCAAAGCGCTGAGCTGCGCTAGGCGACTCCTGGTTGTCCTTTCCGCAGGGTCGTGTCGGTCGTGTCGGTGGCACGATTTTGCGGTATCCACGATCTATACAAAGCGCTGAGCTGCGCCAGGCGACTCCTGATGTACTTTTCCGCAGGGTCGTGTCGGTCGTGTCGGTGGCACGATTTTGCGGTATCCACGATCTATACAAAGCGCTGAGCTGCGCCAGGCGACTCCTGATGTACTTTTCCGCAGCGTCGTGTCGGTCGTGTCGGTGGCACGATTTTGCGGTATCCACGATCTATCGGTT
The DNA here is from genome assembly GCA_030248085.1 of Paralinhomoeus sp. GSCO2_6. Classification (NCBI taxonomy): domain Eukaryota; kingdom Metazoa; phylum Nematoda; class Chromadorea; order Monhysterida; family Linhomoeidae; genus Paralinhomoeus; species Paralinhomoeus sp. GSCO2_6. Next base: position 11,539 of record JASAMY010000545.1, on the reverse strand, counting down.
TCCTGTCACAAAGCGCTGAGCTGCGCCAGGCGACTCCTGATGTACTTTTCCACAGGGTCGTGTCGGTCGTGTCGGTGGCACGATTTTGCGGTATCCACGATCTATACAATTAGCGCTGAGCTGCGCCAGGCGACTCCTGATGTACTTTTCCGCAGGGTCGTGTCGGTCGTGTCGGTGGCACGATTTTGCGGTATCCACGATCTACAAAGCGCTGAGCTGCGCCAGGCGACTCCTGATGTACTTTTCCGCAGGGTCGTGTCGGTCGTGTCGGTGGCACGATTTTGCGGTATCCACGATCTATACAATCTCCGTGGTTTCCCGTCCAAAGCGCTTAGCTGCGCCAGGCGACTCCTTTTGTTCTTTTGCGCAGGGTGGTGTCGGTCGTGTCGGTGGCACGATTTTGCGGTATCCACGATCTATACAAAGCGCTGAGCTGCGCCAGGCGACTCCTGATGTACTTTTCCGCAGGGTCGTGTCGGTCGTGTCGGTGGCACGATTTTGCGGTATCCACGATCTATACAAAGCGCTGAGCTGCGCCAGGCGACTCCTGATGTACTTTTCCACAGGGTCGTGTCGGTCGTGTCGGTGGCACGATTTTGCGGTATCCACGATCTATACAAGTTTTTGAGCGCTGAGCTGCGCCAGGCGACTCCTGATGTACTTTTCCGCAGCGTCGTGTCGGTCGTGTCGGTGGCACGATTTTGCGGTATCCACGATCTATACAAAGCGCTGAGCTTCGCCAGGCGACTCCTGATGTACTTTTCCGCAGCGTCGTGTCGGTCGTGTCGGTGGCACGATTTTGCGGTATCCACGATCTATACAAAGCGCTGAGCTGCGCCAGGCGACTCCTGATGTACTTTTCCGCAGAGACGTGTAGGTCGGGACGCTGGCAAGATTTTTCGTTATCCCCGATCTCTTCATACAAAGCGCTGAGCTGCGCCAGGCGACTCCTGATGTACTTTTCCGCAGCGTCGTGTCGGTCGTGTCGGTGGCACGATTTTGCCGTCTCAACTAACTATACAAAGCGCTGAGCTGCGCCAGGCGACTGCTGATGTACTTTTCCGCAGGGTCGTGTCGGTCGTGTCGGTGGCACGATTTTGCGGTATCCACGATCTGGATAGTACAATCTACGCCGTGGTTTCCACTGTCCTCTAAGCCCTGAGCTGCGCCAGGCGACTCCTGATGTACTTTTCCGCAGCGTCGTGTCGGTCGTGTCGGTGGCACGATTTTGCGGTATCCACGATCTACAAAGCGCTGAGCTGCGCCAGGCGACTGCTGATGTACTTTTTCCGCAGGGTCGTGTCGGTCGTGTCGGTGGCACGATTTTGCGGGGATATCCATGATCTGGATAGTACAATCTACGCCGTGGTTTCCACTGTCTACGAAGCGGTGAGCTGCGCCAGGCGACTGCTGATGTACTTTTCCGCAGGGTTGTGTCGGGCGTGTCGGTGGCACGATTTTGCGGTATCCACGATCTACACGGCCGAAGCGCTGAGCTGCGCCAGGCGACTCCTGATGTACTTTTCCGCAGGGTCGTGTCGGTCGTGTCGGTGGCACGATTTTGCGGTATCCACGATCTGGATAGTACAATCTACGCGTGGTTTCCACTGTCCACGAAGCGGCGAGCTGCGCCAGGCGACTGCTGATGTACTTTTCCACAGGGTCGTGTCGGTCGTGTCGGTGGCACGATTTTGCGGTATCCACGATCTGGATAGTACAATCTACGACGTGGTTTCCACTGTCCACGAAGCGGCGAGCTGCGCCAGGCGCTGCTGATGTACTTTTCCACAGGGTCGTGTCGGTCGTGTCGGTGGCACGATTTTGCGGTATCCACGATCTGGATAGTACAATCTACGACGTGGTTTCCACTGTCCACGAAGCGGCGAGCTGCGCCAGATGTACTTTTCCACAGGGTCGTGTCGGTCGTGTCGGTGGCACGATTTTGCGGTATCCACGATCTGGATAGTACAATCTACGACGTGGTTTCCACTGTCCACGAAGCGGCGAGCTGCGCCAGATGTACTTTTCCACAGGGTCGTGTCGGTCGTGTCGGTGGCACGATTTTGCGGTATCCACGATCTGGATAGTACAATCTACGACGTGGTTTCCACTGTCCACGAAGCGGCGAGCTGCGCCAGATGTACTTTTCCACAGGGTCGTGTCGGTCGTGTCGGTGGCACGATTTTGCGGTATCCACGATCTGGATAGTACAATCTACGACGTGGTTTCCACTGTCCACGAAGCGGCGAGCTGCGCCAGATGTACTTTTCCACAGGGTCGTGTCGGTCGTGTCGGTGGCACGATTTTGCGGTATCCACGATCTGGATAGTACAATCTACGACGTGGTTTCCACTGTCCACGAAGCGGCGAGCTGCGCCAGATGTACTTTTCCACAGGGTCGTGTCGGTCGTGTCGGTGGCACGATTTTGCGGTATCCACGATCTGGATAGTACAATCTACGACGTGGTTTCCACTGTCCACGAAGCGGCGAGCTGCGCCAGATGTACTTTTCCACAGGGTCGTGTCGGTCGTGTCGGTGGCACGATTTTGCGGTATCCACGATCTGGATAGTACAATCTACGACGTGGTTTCCACTGTCCACGAAGCGGCGAGCTGCGCCAGATGTACTTTTCCACAGGGTCGTGTCGGTCGTGTCGGTGGCACGATTTTGCGGTATCCACGATCTGGATAGTACAATCTACGACGTGGTTTCCACTGTCCACGAAGCGGCGAGCTGCGCCAGGCGACTGCCGATGTACTTTTCCGCAGGAATAGTGCAAATTATGGTTATTTAGCTCATTTTTAAAAATTGCGTGCATTGTCTGTCTCTACTCGGCGATGACGTCAGCGAAAGTCGGTCAGTAGTGTGACGCGCCGTCGCCGTGGGCGCTCTATTCACTCTGGGCGTGGCCACGCCTCCGTCTCCGCAGCGCCGCTTGCTGATTGGTGCCCATGCGTGCGTGCGTTCGCATCGCGGAGACAAAATGGTTGGGTGCAGTGCTGCTAGAATTGAATTGAACTTCAAATTACATCCAAATAAAAAAAATTAAATTAATTAAATAATTTCAATAAATTAAATAAGTCTCAGGGCGTTTTTAAAAATTAAAAATTAAATAAAAATGCTCCAGCCACGTTCGCGAAAATCCCATGTACACGAACAACAGGCATACTCATGCGTTTTGTTGTTGCAGAAAAGCGACAAAGACAAAACACCCAAATGTAGGCAGAAGATTAGGCTGCGCAAAAGACGCACCGAAAAGACCACTCAGAGGCAATAGGGAATGGGGTGGGGGAAGAGCGGGAGGGTGGCGATGCCTGGAGCTTAGTGTGCAGAAAGGTGCGCGATCAAAACACCCAAATGTAGGCAGAAGATTAGGCTGCGCAAAAGACGCACCGAAAAGACCACTCAGAGGCAATAGGGAATGGGGTGGGGGAAGAGCGGGAGGGTGGCGATGCCTGGAGCTTAGTGTGCAGAAAGGTGCGCGATCAAAACACCCAAATGTAGGCAGGAGATTTGGCTGCGCAAAAGACGCACCGAAAAGACCACTCAGAGGCAATAGGGAATGGGGTGGGAGAAGAGCGGGAGGGTGGCTGTGTTGTGGTTTTTGTTGTTGTTGTTGGATTAGTGGCAATTGGAGGGCGGCATCAACGGCCGATGTAGCATACCCTTGTTCATGACCCCTTCCCGTCTAGAGCCGTAGAATTACTAAAAACTGCGAAAAACCGCATGCATAATCTAATGTAGTGGCGACTAACAATAACCATGTTTGGGCCGACGGGTTTATATCGTTTTTTTGGGTGTATATTTGATATTTCCTCCTCTCTGCCCCTTCCCCTTTTCCCCGTCTTCCCCTTCCTCCTCTTCCCGCTTCCCCTCTCCCCCTTCCTGTGGGCCCCCCCCCCCCCCCCCCCCTTTGTCGCAACCTCGCCTGGCACACCGTCGCCCATGGGCCAAGCTGAGCCGGAGTGCTGGGCCAATCCTGCGGGCCCAGCCGCGGTGGGCACGTGTTTTGAGGGTGTGGGCGGAGCCAGCCTGGGCCAAACTGTCTAGTGGTTCAAGTCATGCTGAGATCTTTGCGCCCATGTTTATCCCTACTGGCACCATTAGACATTCGATGGATAGAAAAAGACTCTTTTTTAGTGGTCAGTCAAGAATCGAATGCAGGATCTTGCGCGTAAGAGCCGCTTTCTCTGCCCCTATGGCATCGGCCGATCTTCACACATTGTCTGCCCACCTCACCATTAGGTATGGGTGAGCTGCCTCAGGAACAGGTCTATTCCGCATTTGATTGTTGCAATTGTTGTGGTTGTAATTTGCTATGTTGCTATAAAGAGTGGTAAGTGTGAATGCATTGTTTGTGAGTAACGTTTTGAAAAGAAATGGGGGTTGTACAGAATCGAGAATACTAGGGTACCTAGTAATTGAGGTTGTTGAGCGATTGCACTGGGTAGTGTGCTGCTGCACTCTAAGTTGTACACACAGTCAGTGGGCAACAGTGCGAGTGGGCAAAACAGCAGTGACATCTCTAACATTTCGGTGCAAGGTATGAACACTGTAGTGTTAGGGGCCATTTATACTTCGCTCCGCTCTGCTCCGCGCAGCGTAGTCGGGAGGCCGCTCCGCGGGAGCCGACTCCCGCGCAGCAATGCGCCGCGGTAGTGGCGTACTAGCCAGCAACCAGTGTGGCGGTTCGGCAGTAAACCGATTTTTTTTCTGAGTATCGGTCGGTGTCGAAAATGTGGTGTTGTCTACCCAAGCAAAACAGAAAAAAATATTAAAACTAATGACCTTGAGCGAGCTTTCTCGTTTGTCGTTTCTCTAGACGCACATCCCACTCTGCCCCCAGTCCCAGACCCCCTCCCCTGTTCTCAGAACAACGTTCACGTATGCATCACATGAGTTTTGCGCCTCAGCAGAACTGAGAAAGCCAACCGATTGTCACAAGCACAACACGCAGATCACTGGCACAGGTTCAATAACGGCAGCGCCCAAAATCTGTTTTTCTTTCTTTTATAATCACGTTTTGCTGTAATTCAGGTACTTTGTGGCTTGCGCAAGCGGTGGTCGACCACTGTTGCTCCTAAAATCGTCAAAACTCGAATAACGTTATACTCACACACGCACACACACACACACACACACACACACACACACACACACACACACACACACACACACACACACACACACACACACACACACACACACACACACACTGCTGGCGCATGGACTGTGGGTGTGGGACATAACACAAAAAATCAAAAAATTCAAACATCCCCCCTCCAGAACCCGGTCACGGTTATTGGTGGGGGTGCTTTTGACCGCATGACGTCAACGCTGCTGCTGAGGACTGCGAGGCCGAAGGCGCCAATCCGAAGCTTTTGAACCACCTGATTAGAGGCAATTTAAGTGACGCGCAGATTTGTCTCGTAGCACTCCACAGAAATGCGTGGGGGGGGGGGGGGGGGGTTGGGAGGTGTCCTGAAAATCCCGAATTATTCCTGCTGTTAAAAAAATTGGCGATTCCCCTGGATGCCCTGGCGTGCTCTGGAGGGGGGGGGGGGGGTAGCGGGGTATACCCTATCCCAAAAGACATTCGGAATGACCCCAACCCCCTCCCTCTGGATTTTATTTTCTGAATTTCAAGCCTGGGACGCTGTATTTTCGCAGTTTTTGCCTTTTTGGAGCACCCCCCTCCACCAAATAATGGCTTTCAGGTCCCAAACAGCTAAATAACACTGTTTAGAGCCTATTTATACCCATTTTTGACCGAAAAGTATAATTATAAGTAAAAAAATGGCCAGCTACCCCCCCCCCCACTTTTTGCTCTGGAGACCCCACCAAAAATCGGCCAGCTACCCCCCCCCCCACTCTTCCCGACCCGGTTACAGGTATGTTTCCGTGGGCAGGGCCCCTAGGGTTGGGGGGGGGGGGGGGGGATGGAAAGTTTCGCGATGTCGAATTTTTGCATTGTACTTTCACTTACAATGGTGGGTTTTCCGGCAAAATATGGGCTGCTTTCGGCAAAATATGGGCTGCAAGAGGTCAAAATTGGTCTGGAAACAATTGAAACGTAAAATTGTGACAAATAAAAACAGCTCACTGGATCACGACATTTCGTTTCTTCAAGAAGTTCATCTGCATAACAAAATTGCAAGGTGATCTGTTTGCGCGCCGCCGCCTCTCGTCAGCGATTTCCCACAGCTCCTTCCGCTCGGATTGGCAAAAGCGGGCCTGAAAAATAACAAATAAATAAATTATTTAATTATTTTTTTTCCGTCAAGTTAGAAACAAAAACGACTGACTGGCGAGAAGCAGCTGTTCCTCACTCTCGTGTAGCCAATCTCGGGTCCCAGCTGCGGCGCGATTTCGGCGCAGGCGTTCGGTACAGTGCATCTACAGTACAAGTGTTGGAACTGGGCTATTTCTAATAGGGTTATGTAGACACGGCTGTATGTAGAAACAAGAGGCGTTGGAGACATAGGTAAACCTACAACTCTGTAAACACCATTTGTTTGCTCACCACAAGTGCATGCGCAATCGTAGACAGTGGAAACCACGTCGTAGATTGTACTATCCAGATCGTGGTTACCGCAAAATCGTGCCACCGACACGACCGACACGACCCTGCGGAAAAGTACATCAGCAGTCGCCTCGCGCAGCTCACTGCTTTGTAGACAGTGGAAACCACGTCGTAGATTGTACTATCCAGATCGTGGATACCGCAAAATCGTGCCACCGACACGACCGACACGACCCTGTGGAAAAGTACATCTGGCGCAGCTCACTGATTCGTAGACAGTGGAAACCACGTCGTAAATTGTACTATCCAGATCGTGGATACCGCAAAATCGTGCCACCGACACGACCGACACGACCCTGTGGAAAAGTACATCTGGCGCAGCTCGCCGCTTCGTGGACAGTGGAATCCACGTCGTAGATTGTACTATCCAGATCGTGGATTCCGCTAAAGCGTGCCACCGACACGACCGACACGACCCTGTGGAAAAGTACATCTGGCGCAGCTCGCCGCTTCGTGGACAGTGGAAACCACGTCGTAGACTGTACTATCCAGATCGTGGATACCGCAAAATCGTGCCACCGACATGACCGACACGACCCTGTGGAAAAGTACATCTGGCGCAGCGCGCCGCGTCGTGGACAGTGGAAACCACGTCGTAGACTGTACTATCCAGATCGTGGATACCGCAAAATCGTGCCACCGACAAGACCGAGACGACCGTGTTGAAAAGTACATCTTGCTCAGCTTGGCGCTTTGTGGACATTGTAAAACACGTCTTAGACTGTACTATCCAGATCGTGGATACCGCAAAATCGTGCCACTGACACGACCGACACGACCCTGCGGAGAAGTACATCTGGCGCAGCTCGCCGCTTCGTGGACAGTGGAAACCACGTTGTAGACCATACATGTAACCGGGTTTTTGAGAGTGGGGGGGGGGGGGGGTCTGAGAGACTTCTGGGGGGGGCGTGGGGGGGGGACTCAGATTTAAAGAGGGAGGGGGTCCCAGAAGGGAAAAAAATGTTCCAAAGTAGTGTCTAAATCAGGCACTTTTCAGTCAAAAATAGGTCAAAAATGCCTTAAAATCGGCTATAAATAGCGTTATTTAGCTGTTTTAAGGCCAAAATACACTGAGAAAGGCAAAAAGTACACTACTTTGTACAATTGTTGGCAAGTTGGAAAACTTCAGGAAAATTCTGGGGGGGGTCTGGGGGGGGGGGGCTGGGTAGGGGTAAAATTCTGGCTGGGGGGCGGGCAACCCCCCCCCCCCCAGCCCCCCCCCAGTTACATGTATGTCATAGACTGTACTATCCAGATCGTGGATACCGCAAAATCGTGCCACCAACACGACCGACACGACCCTGCGGCAAAGTACATCTGGCGCAGCTCGGCGCTTCGTGGACAGTGGAAACCACGTCGTAGACTGTACTATCCAGATCGTGGATACCGCAAAATCGTGCCACCGACACGACCGACACGACCCTGTGGAAAAGTACATCTGGCGCAGCTCGCCGCTTCGTGGACAGTGGAAACCACGTCGTAGACTGTACTATCCAGATCGTGGATACCGCAAAATCGTGCCACCGACACGACCGACACGACCCTGTGGAAAAGTACATCTGGCGCAGCTCGCCGCTTCGTGGACAGTGGAAACCACGTCGTAGACTGTACTATCCAGATCGTGGATACCGCAAAATCGTGCCACCGACACGACCGACACGACCCTGTGGAAAAGTACATCTGGCGCAGCTCGGCGCTTTGTGGACAGTGGAAACCACGTCGTAGACTGTACTATCCAGATCGTGGATACCGCAAAATCGTGCCACTGACACGACCGACACGACCCTGCGGAAAAGTACATCTGGCGCAGCTCGCCGCTTTGTGGACAGTGGAAACCACGTCGTAGACCATACATGTAACCGGGTTTTTGAAGTGGGGGGGGGGGGGGGTCTGAGAGACTTCTGGGGGGGGCGTCGGGGGGGGGTATCCAATTTAAAGAGGGAGGGGGTCCCAGAGGGAAGTTCCAAAGTAGTGTCTAAATAGGCACTTTTCAGTCAAAAATAGGTCAAAAATGCCTTAAAAATCGGCTATAAATAGCGTTATTTAGCTGTTTTAAGGTCAAAATAAACTGAGAAAGGCAAAAAGTACACTACTTTGTACAATTGTTGGCAAGTTGGAAAACTTCAGGAAAATTCTGGGGGGGGGTCTGGGGGGGGGGCTGGGTAGGGGTAAAATTCTGGCTGGGGGGCGGGCAACCCCCCCCCCCCCCCCCCCCCCCCAGTTACATGTATGTCATAGACTGTACTATCCAGATCGTGGATACCGCAAAATCGTGCCACCGACACGACCGACACGACCCTGCGGAAAAGTACATCGGCAGTCGCCTGGCGCAGCTCAGCGCTTCGTAGACAGTGGAAACCACGTCGTAGACTGTACTATCCACATCGTAGATACCGCAAAATCGTGCCACCGACACGACCAACACGACCCTGCGGAAAAGTACATCTGGCGCAGCTCAGCGCTTCGTAGACAGTGGAAACCACGTCGTAGACTGTACTATCCAGATCGTGGATACCGCAAAATCGTGCCACCGACACGACCGACACGACCCTGTGGAAAAGTACATCTGGCGCAGCTCAGCGCTTCGTAGACAGTGGAAACCACGTCTTAGACTGTACTATCCAGATCGTGGATACCGCAAAATCGTGCCACCGACACGACCGACACGACCCTGCAGAAAAGTACATCTGGCGCAGCTCGCCGCTTCGTGGACAGTGGAAACCCCGTCGTAGACTGTACTATCCAGATCGTGGATACCGCAAAATCGTGCCACCGACACGACCGACACGACCCTGTGGAAAAGTACATCTGGCGCAGCTCAGCGCTTCGTAGACAGTGGAAACCACGTCGTAGACTGTACTATCCAGATCATGGATACCGCAAAATCGTGCCACCGACACGACCGACACGACCCTGTGGAAAAGTACATCTGGCGCAGCTCAGCGCTTCGTAGACAGTGGAAACCACGTCGTAGACTGTACTATCCAGATCGTGGATACCGCAAAATCGTGCCACCGACACGACCGACACGACCCTGCGGAAAAGTACATCAGCAGTCGCCTGGCGCAGCTCAGCGCTTCGTAGACAGTGGAAACCACGTTGTAGACGTGTACTATCCAGATCGTGGATACCGCAAAATCGTGCCACCGACACGACCGACACGACCCTGGGGAAAAGTACATCTGGCGCAGCTCGCCGCTTCGTGGACAGTGGAAACCACGTCGTAGACTGTACTATCCAGATCGTGGATACCGCAAAATCGTGCCACCGACACGACCGACACGACCCTGTGGAAAAGTACATCTGGCGCAGCTCAGCGCTTCGTGGACAGTGGAACCCTCGGTGTAGACTGTACTATCCAGATCGTGGATACCGCAAAATCGTGCCACCGACACGACCGACACGACCCTGTGGAAAAGTACATCTGGCGCAGCTCGCCGCTTCGTGGACAGTGGAAACCACGTCGTAGACTGTACTATCCAGATCGTGGATACCGCAAAATCGTGCCACCGACACGACCGCCACGACCCTGTGGAAAAGTACATCTGGCGCAGCTCAGCGCTTCGTGGACAGTGGAAACCACGTTGTAGACTGTACTATCCAGATCGTGGATACCGCAAAATCGTGCCACCGACACGACCGACACGACCCTGTGGAAAAGTACATCAGCAGTCGCCTGGCGCAGCTCAGCGCTTCGTAGACAGTGGAAACCACGTTGTAGACTGTACTATCCAGATCGTGGATACCGCAAAATCGTGCCACCGACACGACCGACACGACCCTGTGGAAAAGTACATCTGGCGCAGCTCGCCGCTTCGTGGACAGTGGAAACCACGTCGTAGACTGTACTATCCAGATCGTGGATACCGCAAAATCGTGCCACCGACACGACCGACACGACCCTGTGGAAAAGTACATCTGGCGCAGCTCAGCGCTTCGTGGACAGTGGAAACCACGTTGTAGACTGTACTATCCAGATCGTGGATACCGCAAAATCGTGCCACCGACACGACCGACACGACCCTGTGGAAAAGTACATCTGGCGCAGCTCGCCGCTTCGTGGACAGTGGAAACCACGTCGTAGACTGTACTATCCAGATCGTGGATACCGCAAAATCGTGCCACCGACACGACCGACACGACCCTGAGGAAAAGTACATCTGGCGCAGCTCAGCGCTTCGTGGACAGTGGAAACCACGTTGTAGACTGTACTATCCAGATCGTGGATACCGCAAAATCGTGCCACCGACACGACCGACACGACCCTGTGGAAAAGTACATCTGGCGCAGCTCGCCGCTTCGTGGACAGTGGAAACCACGTCGTAGACTGTACTATCCAGATCGTGGATACCGCAAAATCGTGCCACCGACACGACCGACACGACCCTTTGGAAAAGTACATCTGGCGCAGCTCGCTGCTTCTGTGGACGGGAAAACCATGTCTCAGAATTAACCATTCAGATTGCGCAGATCGCAAAATTCGTGCGATTTACACGACCGACCTGACCCCGCGGGAAAGTACATCTGGTGCAGTTAAGCGCGGGGGGGGAGCTTCGTGGGTAGGAAAAAAAAGTGGGGTTGAAACGCTTTGCACGTCGGTTTAATTTGTACTATCCAGATCGTGGATACCGCAAAATCGTGCCACCGACACGACCGACACCACCCCTGCGGAAAAGTACATCTTTTTTGGTGCAGCGCGCCGCTTCGTGGACAGTGGGAAAAACGATGTTGCTGAAGATCTGCACCATCCGTATGTTGCCATACCGCAAAATCGTGCCACCTACACTACCTACACTACCCTGCGCAAAAGAGCATTGTGAGTCGCCAAGCGCTGTTGAACGTTGATGTTTTCACAATTTTCAGAAGACACTTTTGATTTGATCGATACCATAACTCTATTTTTATCGATACCGTAGTTGATTAAATATACTTATGGGCCAACATGGGGCCGCAAA
>JASAMY010003261.1:0-33402 GCA_030248085.1 Paralinhomoeus sp. GSCO2_6 | reverse complement strand
GTCTCGTATTTTCACATGTGCTGCTACGGCAAAGAGCATGGACAAGTGGGAGGATCGCGGCAACGCCATGGAGACGCCCAAGAACCTGCTGCAGCACGACTCGTTTCGACGGATTTTTGTGCACGAATTGGTCTCGATCACGCCAAGGCGCGAAGTCTACAAGCGGTTCAAGTCCAACGTGCTGAAGGCGCACATCCCTGTAGGCGACGTTCTCGACTTTCTCAGCTTTGACCCTCTGATGCGCCTGCTGTTTGAGGAGTCCTTTGTAACCAAGGCCCTGGATCACGTGTTCTGCTCGTGTGATGATGACGACTAGCAGATAAATAGCTCTCGTTTTCGGGTACCCCAGCCTGTCACAATGTTGCCGTTTGTGTCTCTGCTCTGCCATTATTCTCGCTGGACTTAGCAAGTGCGGAAAAACACAGTTTACGCTGAGACTGTTGAAACACGTGGACTAAATGTTCCAATACAAATTTGAGCGAATTATTTGGTGTTACTCTGAACATCAGGCACTCGATGTAATGGCAGGGACAGAAATGGTGCGTGGTTTACCCTATCATGGACGAACTACGCAAGCAGGCATGCGCCACAAAGCTTCTAATAATAGACGACCTCATGAGCGAAGTGGGCGATGTTCTGACGGATTTGTTTACAAAAGGAAGCCACCATTTGAATTTGACAGTGATTTAACTTACTCAGAAAACATTTTTTATGGCAGCCAGCGCAACTGGCACGTCTCTCTGCCAACTATATTGTGTTATTTAAAAGCCCAGGTAATGAACTGCCCGTAGCCACTCTAGCTCGTCAGATGTACCCTAGGAAAGGCAGTAAAGTATCTTATAGACGCGTATCGCGATGCAACAAAACAGGCACATTCCTATCTACTTGTTGACCTCACCCAGACGATTGATGAGAAGCTGCGCTTGCGAACCAGCATTTTTCCTGGTGAGTCCTGTGTGGTGTATGTGATCAAACGCGTATAAAAGCCGCGATTGTGATTCGTTTGCCAGTGACAATGGTTTGCCGGCTGAAAAAGCACTCACATTTATTGCACGCCGTAAACAGTGCGTCGCCCAAACTACGACAAGCTATTTTGCGCAACTCTGACATTGACTTTATAAAGTGTCTCAGTGACTGCTGCTACAATATTTGCCGCGGCAACGTCGACCTTTCACCGAACGAGGAGGCTGAGCTTCAACGCCACTCGGCGGCCATTCGACAAGTGGCTTCCAAATCGGTATCGCTGTCAAAGAAGCGTCAGATACTGCAACAGCGGGGTGGCGGGATCGTAGCAGCAATTTTGGCGCCAGTAGTAGCCGCTCTACTGCTCAACGCTTTTGAATAATGGAAAAAATGACGCTCGTGCCCCATCAAATGACTGTCGAACCAATGCCCGACGCAAAGCGCCAGCTATCGGCACTTGATAGTGAAATGGAAGCCATTCTCAAGAACAACACAACGCCTGATGATGTGAAAGCTAAGGTGTATCAGGATACACTGGCAAAATTTTTGAATGCCAAGCAGGAGAAGCCGGTTGAGATTAAGATACAGAAGATCAAAACTGAGGAACCATTGAATATTCCACTGACCACCCTTTTGAAGAATGTGCCTCAAAAGAAGCTGGCGGCAGCAACCACGCTGCACGAATTCCTGCAGGACAACAAGCAGCACTTTCAGGTCAATGATCGCCAAGAGCTCATTTTGAACGGTCAACTGATCCCTGGGAGTAGCTTTGGCTTGCTGTTTCACTACACTGTACGCGACTATACCAAAGCGCCCCCAATTGGCTGGGCAGAGTGGAAAGCGGCACTTTTGTCGAAGAACGTGCCCCCTGGTGCTCTAGGCAACGTTTACTTCTTTACTCCTCCAGCCGCATCGGCGTCGACTTCAGATATGTCTCTCTCATCAGTCACGTCGGCAAGCGAAGGTACCCCCAGGTCTGCAAAACGACAAAAGCCGCAGAAAGGGCGTGGTCTAGGTCGCTGGTTATCTGTATATAAGTAGCGGCGCGTGCACGTGCCCGATCAAGCATGGATTTAGATGCGTTGTACCTCAATCCCTCCTCGTCTGCTTATTTGGGAGGCGTGAATGTGCTCTATCGCGTTGCCAAGAGAAAATACCCATCCATCACCCTCGCTCGTGTTGTAAAGTATTTGCAAAGCAAGGATGTTTACACACTTCACAAACCCGCAAGACGGCGATTTCCCCGAAACCGCATTTACACAAGTGGTATTGACGTAGATTGGCAGGCGGATTTGGTGGATTTTGTATCGCTGAAGAAGTGGAACCAGGGCCATGCGTACATACTTGTGTGTGTTGATGTATTATCAAAATACATGTGGACTGTACCATTACTGAACAAGAAACCATCCTCTGTGGTGCTAGCTTTCAAGCAAATTTTTGAAAGGGGTCGTCGCCCATGGAAGCTGTGCACGGATTCTGGCAATGAGTGGAAAGGCGAGTTTAAGAAATTTATGAGAGATTGCGGTATCACACACTTCTTTGCCACCAGCCCCGATGTGAAAGCATCGATTGCCGAACGCGCAATAAGAACGCTGAAGGGGAGGCTGTGGAAGCACTTTACGCTGCGCGAGACTTTCAAGTATGTCGACATACTGCCCGAGCTTACAGTGGCTATAAATAACACGCTTCATCGTTCAATCAAGCGTAAACCTATTGATGTTACTGCTGACAACGAGGAGGCTGTGAAATCGACCTTGTTTGGCACTCCCCTCCCTGACAGCCCACGTTACAAGTACAAAATTGGTGATCATGTGCGGATTACCAAGGAGCGGCGGAAGGTCGGCCAGAAGGGTTATCTCCCTCAGTACACTCTCGAAGTGTTTCGTATTGCTTCAAAGCTGCTGCATCGACGCCCTGCCACCTATCGACTCGAGGACCTACATGGTGAACCAATCACAGGCGTCTTCTACGAGGCTGAGCTCAGCGCCGTGTATAAAAGGCCCCGGCCCAGAAGAAAGTGATCCATTATGGCTGAGACTGGTGATTCTCACAGCGGGTCTAACCATTCTCATTGGCATATTTGCAATAGCTATTACCCGCGCGCTGAAATCGTGTATCTGTCCCAGGTTGCCATTGTGTATATTGTGGTGCTGTTTGCTCTGGTGAACATTACTCTGCAGACTGGCGACAATCGCTACTGGTATTCAGCGCTCTCTGCCGCTGTTGCGTATCTGCTTCCAAGTCCAAATTTAAAGCAAAATGTCTGACTTTTACATCACTCTACCCAGCAACACTCAAGATGGAGGCGGCAACATTTCAAACTTTTATGTAAACTTACCTGAAACGATAGACCTGGAGGGGCAATGGTCAGTTGCACTCACCGAAATTATGTACCCCTACACAACACACAATATTTACAATGGCGGTTTGAAAGTTTCTGTGAATGAAGGTTTTGAACTGGTAGACTACCGCAGCCCTCAAGGCAAGCAGATGTTGGCAGAAATTGCTGGTAGAAATTCGGTTGCCGACAACGTGGTGACTCTCAAGTCAATGTTTGTCATTCAGAAAAACAATATTGATTTCATTGGACATATTGCAAACAACCACTACACAACATTGAAAGAAATTGAAATTGTGGTGCTGGCAGCCTTCAGGCGCATATGGATTGATCGAAGGAAACGCCTAAAGGATCAGTGTTCAGAAGAAGACAGGCGCCGAATCCCCTTCCTTCAGCAGGCACTCGACTTCTTTGAATCAATGGCCAGAGCATTCAACTTTTCCCTCAATGCTCAGATCAATAGGTTTGCGGTGAAGATTCAAGCTCCAATCAGGGATATACAGTTTACGGAGCAACTAAGCTATCTTCTGGGTTTCAAACGCTACAACTTCCCATTAGGCACGCATGTCAGTAATCACCCTCCTGACATTTGTGGCGGCATAAACTGTATCTACGTTTATCTCCCCATCATACATCCCCAATTGGTAGGTGACGCGCGGGTGTGTCTATTGAAAATCGTACCGCTGAAAGGAAGATATGGCGAGCAGACTCTAGCTGAATTTTCCAATCTGGAGTACATACCAGTCTCTGTTCGTCAGTTCTCTAGCGTTCAGGTTACTATAAATATGGCAGATGGGCGACCTGTGCCATTCGCGTTCGGTAATGTGATTCTGAAATTGCACTTTCGACGCCGTTCTGTGCTTTGAAGAAAATGCGAACTGTATTTGTTGCACCCACACCTGCACAGTTGGGCGGTTCAGCTTTTCCCGTGTACAGAGGGCTACCATACCAGCGCGGAGAGGGTCTGGGTTCGGTATTTAAGAGTGTACTGCGATTTCTTTTGCCAATCGGAAAGACGGTGGGGAAGGAGGCGCTTAAAGCTGGCCTGGGAGTTGCATCGGACGCTCTGCAAGGCGAGGATTTGAAGATGGCTGCAAAACGTCGTGGTGCCAAGGCTCTCAAGAACGCCGCCAAGAAGGTGCAGAGTGGCAAAGGCTTGGGCAAACCCGGCAAGACCAAGGGGGCTGGAAAACCTATAAAAGCACCGGCTCGCAAGCGAAAGCGGGTCACTAAGAAAGCTAAGCCTCTAGGACTTTACTATGGCCGTGCATCTGCTTGATAAGCGCACCCAGCTGTGCTCCAAGTCTGAAGTTGATGTTTTCTCCGTGCCATTGACGCAAGTTGTCGTTGAGAGTAACAATTGGACTTGTGTGTACCCAAAGAATGCAATTTCTACACAGAACAACGCGGGACCCTACCTGTTTGAGATACCCCGCGATCCTGAGATGCTGGACCTGACCATGAGCTACCTGTACGTCTCGTTCAATGTTACCAAGCAGGATGGCTCTCCAATTGACAACGCCCAGACAGTGGCCATCGTCAATAATATCGGAGGCTCTCTGTTCCGCCAGATCAAGTTGACATTCAATTCGCGCCTTGTATACGACTCCTCGGCTGGCTACATGTACAGATCGTACCTGGAGAACGTGCTCAACCACTCTACCCTTGTCAAGAACACTCAGCTCACCGCTGCCGCCTTCTTTG
This sequence comes from Paralinhomoeus sp. GSCO2_6, assembly GCA_030248085.1. Classification (NCBI taxonomy): domain Eukaryota; kingdom Metazoa; phylum Nematoda; class Chromadorea; order Monhysterida; family Linhomoeidae; genus Paralinhomoeus; species Paralinhomoeus sp. GSCO2_6. The sequence goes on along the minus strand of JASAMY010003261.1, from coordinate 28,397 downwards.
AGGATACGCCTGGGGCCTTTGACACGCCTGCGAATAATGACGGATTCAAGAAACGCGCAAAAATCATTTCTGAAAGCAGGAATGTCGAGATTATGACGGCATTGAATGCTGATTGCTTTTCTCATGACCGTCTGCTGCTCTCAAACATGAATGTGCGTCTAGAGGCGCTAAAGCAAGCCGACTCACTGTGTCTGCAGACTTCTGATGCGGTCACAAACTACAAGTTGAACATAAACTCTGTCGTGTGGTATGTGCGAAAATACGAAATTTTGAGCTCGATGCAGCTGGCACTGGAGGCGAAGCTAGCAAAGCAGGCAGCCAGCTACCCCATTCGACGAACGACAGTACAGTTTGAACATGTTGAGGCTGGCCGCAAGCAGGTTCACTCCCTTCCAATCTGCACAGGTCAGCTGCCCCGCCGAATTGTTTTGGGTTTCATTTCACAAGCATCCTATGTGGGCAACTGGAAGTCTAACCCTTTCAATTTCCGACACTTTGACCTCAAGAAAATCCAGCTTTCTGCGGCTGGCATTCCCTACCCAAGAACCCCCCTTGAGTTGGACTTTGAAAAGAAGCACTACGTTCGAGCCTACCTGCAAATGGTGAGTGGTCTCAACATCCCGATCGATGGCAACGGAAATGGAATCTCCTATGACGCCTTCGGCAAAGGCTTTGCTCTCTATGTTTTTGACTTGACTCAAGATGGATCCGACACTGGTTTCCAGCTTGTGAAAGAAGGCAGCGTCACCTTGGACCTGGAGTTTAAGAACACGGTACCTGCTGGCGGTATAAAACTCGTTGCTTACTTGGAGCACCAGTCAGTGATGTACATTGATAAGAACCGTGATTGCTACTTTGATTTTTCGATGTAATGGATACAAGCCAGTTGTTGTGCGCGATACGCTCTGATTACTACTTGTCAAAACGTTGTTTGGGCGTTTTCCCATCGGACAGAGTGCCACCGTTGAAGCCAGACACCTGCATAATACTCAATGAGGACACACACGACAAACCAGGCACTCACTGGCTAGCACTACACAGGACTAGGGCCTCCCACGACTGGTTTGACAGCTTCGGTCGCGCCCCTTTTGCGCCTTTCAGTCGCATAGTCACAACCTACAACAAGCGTCAGGTTCAAGACAGTCTCTCGGATGCTTGTGGAGCTCACAGCCTGTTCTATCTCTACCATAGGGTTAGAAACGTACCAGCACGGGATGTGTTTCAGATCTATACAACCAATACCCAAGTTAATGATGAACTTGTTGTTGATTTTGTCAATCAACATTTTGATTTGCACGAATCCATCGAGTGCGATTGCAAGCAGGGCTGCATCAAGTATGGCCTTTCCCCTTGACTTGTTTGGCGCCGTCGCGGACTCGATGATGCCTGGCGACGAAGACTCCCAACTCCCCACGCAGCCCCAGCCAATCGTCCCGCCAGCCCCAAAGCAGCCTGCGATGCGCCCTCCTGCTGAGCCGAAGAAGTCGGCTAGCGAGCCAAAGAAACGCGCCGAGCCAACTGGTGCGGGACTCAAGGATCGGCAGAAAAAGAAGCGACCTCAGGTGCCAATCAAGATTCAAGCAAAGAAGAGCAAGCCTGAGATGAAGGCTCTAAAAAAGGAGGAGCAGCAGGACGACAAGTTCCTCGAATGGAACATGTGCCTCAGCGACAGTGATGATGATGATGATGATGAGAGCTCCGTGAACATTACCATAAACATTTGCAAATTCTAGTGTGCGTTGTGACTTGTTGACTTGAGGGGCGTTGACTAATCGCTGTTCACTAAACGCACCAGCATAGCACCGTCTCTGCAGAGACAAAACACCCATGCGATTACACTACCTATCGTGGCCGCTAGAACTGCAATATACCAGTACCACAGGAAAAAGTACACCTTGGCATACAGAACGTTAGTAGGGAGAATGCACTCTATCCAGTAAACGACATTCGGGTTGCCCATGTGTCTAATAGAGAGGTTGCAGTACACGCGTAATGGAAACAGCTCCGTATTGTCACGTACAAGACCCCAAAAAAGATACTCTCCATTTAGTACGTAATTAATAACGGCAACCTGACCCACTATGTTCGCTACCTGTGCTAGTTTCATTGCAAAGTAAATCACAGTCAGGAGCTTGCCAGTCTTGCCATACATATCCACAAACGTGTTCCAGCACCAGGTGGGTACCAGGAAGAGTACCGCCTGGATCAACAGCAGTAACGGTACCCATTGGTACCACGTAATTGACTTGTCCATTTTGGGGTGGTATGTGTCAAAAGTGTACGTGCCATTTACAAAACAGAACGATTCAACAAAGTCAGCCCATGTAACCGGATCAGCTGCTAGTTCGTCGCCCCATGGCGGCACAACGCAGTGGATAGGGTTGCCAATGTATTGCTTCAGCAAGGCCATGCTGATTGAAAACAGTAGTATGCATACGGTGGTGCGACAATTGAGTCGATCGGCAGGATCTAGGAAGCACGAACTTTTCAAGAACCAATCCACAAACGCGAACATGACTGACGCTTGTCGCGCAAGATCACAATTTATATACACTTATTGCAGTAGGGCATAGGGGGCGTTAATATAGAGCTGGGGATTCTCGGGTGGAAATAGCTTCAGGACTGCTCGTTTGATGTAGGCATCTTCGCAGGCCATGCGAGACACTGGATCGACTTCGAGAAAGTCAATGACGTCCACAGGGCTCAGGTTCTCTTTCCAGGCTTGTCGCTTGAACGCCTTGAACAACATGTGTCTTGGAATGAGACCGGTGAGATACTTCACAGTGAGCGTGTGGTATTCCTCTTGACTGCTCAAGCAGATGTGCAGGTTTTCCTCCTCCAGCGAGTATCGGCATCCCGAGCAGTTTTTCTTTAAGGCCTCTGCCAATAGAGGTTTAGCCGCATTGCAGAATGCATCAAGGAAGGCGTCTTTAGCACTTTTGTTCATGATCGAAAGCAAAAAAGATGGAAATGATTGGTTAGTCGTACAGAACACCTATTTATGTTTGAAAAATACAATCATGTAAATAACGGTACCGTAACATAATAACATGGAAATACATTTACCGTAGTAATAACTGACATGTAAATATAGCAGTAATTTATACTGGGTTTTCGAAGATTTTCGTTGACAAAACGAGCCACTACATAAGGGCTGATCGGTTCCCGGATTTACCATTATTTCTTCTTAACAAAAATGTACCAAATAGCAATCCACCGCTGCGTCGACTGCTCCTACTACTCCACCGACCTGCAGCAAGTGGTGGGGCACGTTGTGCTGAACCACATCGAAGGCGCTGCCGAGCTACTGGGCGCGCCGCCGCACCCTCCTCCTCCACCGCCGCCGCCGCAGGGCTACCCGGGTCCGCCGCCGCAAGCGTTCAACTACGCCCGCACGCCGCCGCCGCCGCAGACCTTCAACATCGCCCGCACGCCACCGCCGCTGCAGGCCTACTACCACGAACCGCCGTCCGCCGATCAAGTGCCGGCTCCACCCGCCCGTCTCACCAGTGGCGGCCCAGGTCCGGCCAAAGCCTCGCCGCCGCCGTCCTACTCCGCTGCCGCCACCGCTGACGACTCCACCGAGGCGCTGAACGGCTCGCCAGTGTGGGGCGAGATGGTGGACGAGCAGCACCTCATCGACCTCGCCCTCGCCCAAGCCGCTGCCCAAGCAGCCGCCCAAGGTCGTCGTGCTGTTTGCACGTGTTAAAAAATTGACGTCTGTTGTCTCGTTTAGTGGCGCCTGAAGACGAAGACGACGACGGCGCCCTGGCGGATGCCGAGAACACGAGCCCCGCAACCGCCGTTCGCGCCCACCGAGCCGCTGCGCGCCGTTCCAGCGCCATTCCTCGCCGCCGCGCGCCCCTCTCCGTTCGTCGAAACGCCCAGCTGCCACCGATACTGATGCCCGAGAAGCGCTGGGGTTGAGCGTGCCCGCTCGTTTGCGTCCACCCGTTCGCGTCCACCCGTTCCGCGACGCGCCCCCCCTGTGATTGGCGCCTCATGTGCGTCTAGGTCCCTCTGCGTGCGACCGGTCGCCGCGTTGACGAAAAATTTCGAAAAACCATCGCTGCCACGTGTACGGCGCATACAAACAATGTAGGAACAAACGTTGCCGTCACACGTAGGTCCGTTCAATGCACACGAACATCAATCGCGCAGAAGCACATGGATACGAACGAATAAGCGACGTAGATGCACTTGCGAGAATCCTGTCGGCGCCTAATAGTCCATCTACGCAGAAAAGTTACGCCCGAATTGTTTACGCCCATAAAGGAAAAAGTTACGCCGAAAATCTACGACGAAGGGGCGTAACTTTTCTGCGTAGATGGGGGGGGTATACTACTGACACAAAAACAAATTTAAACAAGGCGGTGCCAACTGTCAAGGGTTTTTAGGTCGAACTGAGCTAGGCACACAATACAAAAGGAGGTCAACAACAAAGTCAGCTTATTTCAACCGATGCACGTGCACACAATTGTTTTTTTTTGTGATTTGCGCAGTGCACATCAACAAGTCGTTGAGTCAAATGGAGAAAGCGCGCAATGAGAGCGGTCGGCGAAAAAGTACAAAAGATTTCGATTTTAACATTCAATTTAACATTTTTTGTAAATTTCTAAATCTGTTCAAAAGTCGTTGACGTTGGCGGCTTTCATGAGAAACTGCTTGATATTTGCGAGAAATTCTTTCTTGAGGCTGTCGGGCACTTTCCGCCGCGCCTCTGGCGTCACCTATTATCAGTTTACTTTTTTAATGCAAATAAAAAATTAAAAAAAATTAAAAAAATATACAGCAAAAACCTCATTGATCAGCTCTTCTACGCTGATCTTGTCGACTCCTCGCTCCTTGATCAGCGCCGTGCACATTTGCTCAACCTAAACAAAATACATATAAAAAACCATCCAAATATCAAAACAGTATTAAAAAATGTAAAAAGAGCACATTGTCCACCCAGCCAGACTCTTTTAATCTGAGATTAATCAGCTCCTTCAAACGGTCCCTCTCGCCGCTCGACTCGAACTTGTCGACCAGCTGTTTCTTTGACAGCATTTTTAGCAAAAATTCACAACATTTAATTGATTTATTCAAAAATAGAACGCTTGTGCGTGTGCCGCTCGACAATGCACAACGGATTTGCGTGTTTTCGATAACACGCTGAGTTCAAATTGAATCGATGTTCGAACAATAATGTTACCACCAAAAGGGTATTTATTGTAGTCTTAACGCACTATCGAACTACCAAATCGTGCTAAAAAATCGACTGCATTTTACGGCTGAGGGTGTTTTATTATTTACCACTGCACTGGCAAGACAACCTCTTGCGTGTTTTCTTCACTACTGTACATTCCAGTTTCAAACACCGTTTTGTGATAATTTTTTGGATTCTCTCCTGCAAAATGTCGCTTTTTGGGCGTATATTTCAGAGTTTCGGCGGCGTCTCGGCCTGGCGGACGCCCCTTTGCGCCGCTGCCGACCAGTGTTTGGTGCAATTCCGGTGCAAGAGTCGCTTTTTTCTCCAGAAGAAGCGCAAACGGCTTTTGCTGCGCAAACAGCTCGGCATCACGCGCGCCGACGTGATCGCCAAGAGAAAGGGCGGCGCCTTCGTGCACGGCTCAAACAAACAGGCCTCCCTGTGAGTGTCTCTTCTTCTGCGTGCGTGCCGGTGCGAGCGTGCGTGCGTGCAAATGCGTGCGTGCCGGTGCGTGCGTGCGTGCCGGTGCGTGCATGCTTGCGTCCTCCTAAGAAACCCTCACTCTCTCTCTCCAGTTACGACAAGACGCCCGCTGGGCCGCCCCGGCGCGAGGAGACCATCGACGCCTACGTGCCCTACGCGTCTCTGTTCACACCTTCCAATGACCCAGACCTTGAATCCGACTCCAATGCAAGCCCGCCCTCGAATGCTAGCAGCGCGCTGCAGCAGCTGGTCTACCGACGCTGGTGCGAGCCCGAGCTACTGTACTCGCTAGCGGAGGCGTTGTCCCAGCACCGCCAGATGATGGGCAAGCAGCTGTACGACTGGGACAACGCCTTCGTGAGGGCCAGATGCGACCTGAACATGTGGCTCGAGAAGAAGGTGCGAGGAGAGTGAGCCGCACGCACCAGATGACTCGAAGTCGAATGTGATGTGACTGGGGGACTGACTTACCCCCCCCCCTCCCTCATAGGTATACGTTGGGTCGGAATCCAGTCTGCGGGTTCGAGAGGGGGGGGGGGCTCTGGAGCCACCTAGAGGTAAGACCACGCATCTTTTGTTCTTTTTTGTTTTGTTAATGTTCAGAGGTGGTTTCCCTCACAGATAATCTGGGTTGGCGATGGCCAGGGTTGGGGGGGGGGTATTTACAGGGTTGCATAAAAAAAAAAATTTCAAGTTTTTTTTTTAATTAAAAAAAAATTTTTTTTTTTTTTAAATTTTTTAAATTGACTTAGGAGCCATCAAAGGCGCCAAATACCTGTACTATAAGATACTTTTAGCCTATTAGAGTGTCAAACACAAGTACTAGTGCTTCCCTAAAGCCTTTAGAAGCGTATTTAGCATTGTTTTAGTCAAATGGTGACAAAGCCGCTGCCTCTAAATGGTCGTGTACGGTATCGCACTATGTTGGGAACCAGTTGGGAACCCCAAAAAGAGCTTGGTTTTGGTGCTAATAAGCAAGTTTAAGTTTATGCATGAATAACTACTAATTGTACCATCTAAACACCATTTAAACGCCTTTTTGCCACTCAAAAGCTAAATTTTGCCCAAAAACAGAAATTTTTTTTGAATTAAAAAAAAAATCCAACTTTTTTAAAAAAAAAAAAAATTTTTTTTTTAAAAAACTTTTTTAAATTGTGCAACCCTGGGTATTTATTTTATTTTTTGTTTATTTCCAGCAAGCACGCACACGCTGTACACCACGAACAACACGATGACACCGCGACGCGACGCAATACACTGAACAGTGGTGCGACACATTGTACATGCCACTGGCGGGCTAGGCTACGCCAAGCGAGGGCGATTTCAGAGCCTATCTTCCGCAAAAAGCGGGAAGGCTATGGCTAGTGGGGGGGGGGGTGACCCCTTTACACCGCACCCTGACCCCACCTATGCCAGCAGTAGGGGGGGGGGGGGGTCGCAAACTGTTCGCTAGAGGGGTAGGGTGGGGCAGTTTTATCACCATAATTGGCAATAGAGAAAACAGTGCCTTTGTTCACCGTTGGGCAGCTGTATGATACAGTTTTAAAAATCGTACTCTGGGCGGGTGGCTATTTGCTCCTGTCCTGACACGTTCGCCGACGCACACAGACACGCACATCACATACGCAGACGCACGCACGCACACACACGCACATACACACACGCACACTGCACACAGACACACACACGCGCGCGCGCACGCACGCACGCACGCACACACAGCGGTGTTGGGGGGTGCGTTGCAGACTCGCTTCGTAAAGGAGACGTACCACATGGCGGTGTTGCCCCACCACTTTTCCCACGGAGAGAAGCGCGTCATTTTGGCCCTGGCAGCCGACAAGGCCGCCCAAGAAGCTGCCATGGAAGCGGGCGCCGACACCGTCGCCGGACCGGAAATCGTCAAAAAAGTCTCCATGGACTTAATATATTTTTTAGGCTGAATTCTTGTCATTGCTAGAGTCAGATTTGGATTTGTGGAGATGCGTTTTTTTTTCCCACTGTAAGCGAGCAGGATTTTGCAATGTGCTCGATTTTTCAATGTTCGCCGAAAAGTGCAACTACTGGCTTTCGCTTTATTATGTGAAAAAATGCGAACGTTTTATGTTTCAAATTGAATTGTTGATTAGCGGAACTAATAGAATTCCGCTGGCTGTTGTGTAGTATTTCTCCAGGCCCCAATCTTTACTCTGCTGCATTTCTCAAACTGCAAATAATTAATTTATTCACAAAAAAATAAATTACAGATTCTAAAAGGCGCATTTAAAATGGACGAATTCGACTTCGTTGTCGCCTCTGTCGACATGGTCGACGAGCTGGTGCCGTTGCGGGGACTCCTCAAGAACCGCTTCCCCACCAACGTCAACGGTGCGTTCTTGGATTCGAATTGTTTGCTTGGAATCACAGCGCTACCATCGCCTTTTTCCATACCTGTAACTGGGGTGGGGTTTGGGGTTACCCTCCCACACTATCTTTCCAATCCCCACGCAAACCCCACCCCACCCCACCCCCTTCCCCCAACCCTCCCCCCAAGAGATTTGCACTCTGTCTAAGACGATAAAAGTGAGTACATGTTTGTGTATTTTAGTGTTTTCAGTGTTATATGACCATACAATAACTAAATACCACTGTTTAGACCCTATTTATACCCATTTTTTTTTGACAAAAAAGTACCAGTATAAATCTAAAAATGGCCAGCTCCCCCCCCACTTTTTGCTCCAGACCTCCCCCCCGCCCCCAGAATTCGGCCATTTAGCCCCCACCCCCCACTCTTCCAGACCCGGTTGCAGGTATGCTTTTTCTTCTGTATATGCTTCAAATGGCGATGTGTGTGTAGGCGCTCTGGGGGAGGACATGGCGGAGCTGGTGACCCGCTTCCGCGCTGGCATTCGCTTTCCAGTCGCTGCAGTTCCAGACGAGCCCCGCCATGGAATCGCAGACGCCATTGTCGGATCGGTACGGTAGCGCGCGCGCAAGTCAATGCACGCACACGCACACGCAGGCACACACACACTGGCGTGCACGCGCGCGCAAGCACAGACACACCGAGACGCACGCAGGCACGCACGCACAGGCAGAAAGGCGTGTACATGCCCTCACGGATGCCCATGTACGTGCGTATACGCTCGAATCACTGTCCGTCGCAGCTGAACATGACGGACGAGCAGCTGGAGGGTAACGTCGCCGAATTCGTACGCTCCCTCTGCGCATTGCGCGCCGTCAAGCCGAAACTGGGTGCGCCAGCGCGTGCGTGCCTGCGTGCGTGCATGCCTGGGCGTGCGTGCATGCCTGTGCGTGGGCGTGCGTGCCTGCTTGAGCCGGTTGCCGGTACTGTACATGTTGTTACCAGTGTGCGCGTCGTCTGCGCGCGTTCACTAAGCCTTTTTCCCGGCTAATGATAGATAGCTGGTCGCGCCTTCAGGTCACTTCATCCATCGCCTCTCGATCATGACACCCAGCAGAGCGGAGTATTTCGCCATCGACTTCCGGCATTTCGCACCGGAAATCCCGCCAGAGGTCGAGGAAGCTGACGACAAGAAGAAGCGCAAGAAGAAAGGGAGGGCTTGAAGGCCAAGTCTTAGACACAAGCTGTGTTCTACTGTAGTACGTGGGTGCGACGTATATGTAGGTATAGATGCGACCGCTGACAGTTGGCGCGCGAGCAAATAGCGAAGGGGGTTTTGGAAAGCGGTCAGGAATGCACACATCCATACACTTCGCTAGATCAACGCGTTTGAGGTGTGTTTGGGTCGCCTGAGCGGAGCTGCGCACGCGTTTTGTAGACGTCTGTTTTCTTTCTGTCTCAGCAATTCGCAAACTGCGTTTGGTTGGTTCCTTGCAGCGCCCTACCGTCAACACAGAGAACCCAACCAAAGTGGGCGATCCGGGTTACATCTAGACTTCTATAGACAGACAGTTCAGAATGGGCTGGTGTCATCTCGTCTCCTCGAGTTCCACCATTTCCGGCGACTTTTCGCCGCTTCCTGTCCGATCACGCTCCATCCGGCGTTCCAATGCATAGATGGCGCCGAATAGGACGACGCTGAGGACGCCCACGCAAGCTGCCAGACAGAAGGCAGCCACGTAGCTGTGGAAATGGTCGGCCACTGCGCCTGAAACACGAATAGAGAATGTTGGATTAGAACAATATCTCACTGAAAAATGGGGAAAAGTTTCGCAGTGGTGGGGGATCGAACCAACAAGCCTCAGAAAGGGTGCCTATCTGAATCTCTGCCAGTGCCTTTACCAACTCAGCCACACGCACACACTGCTGCGAGTTTGTCATTGAAAATTGCGCCTCACGAGTAGAGGATCCTCAGCTGCAATGCGTTCGAGCGAGAAATGCGTGTACACCGTAACCGCAAATCCGAGCGGGCACACAAGAATCCTTGTCTTAATTGCTCTTCACTCATTAGCCATTTGATCACATTTCTGTCGACTAATGTGATTCGATTGTCTGTGAGTCGGAGGTGAAAGACAATAATTGGTTGTTACCTGCGGCCGTAGGAATAATGAAGACGCCGAATCCACCAAGCGCAAAAACTGCCCCCAACACCTTGCCTATCTAAAGCGAAAAATGTTTTGCTTCCTTTGAAATGTGTTATGGTTGAAGCCCGAAGTACCGTAAATCGCCCAATGTATCACAGTTGCACTAAACCTCGCGTTCGTGGGCACTCTTGGTATTCATGATTAGCGTAACAATTAGAACAGATTGTGGAATTTGAAAGCCTAAAGCAAATTTGCGGTCGAAATCGACTCGTTCGCACATATTTTTAGCATTTTCACATCCAATTACATCGGAAGTCGTCACAAAATCGTCTGGTATTAATGGGTGTGACGTCACGTACGCCATTTAGTCGAACTCTCAGCTCAATGGATCGGGCGTATAAAAGGAGCAATACGGTAGAATTTGTGGCTCTAAGTAAGCAGCGCCACCTCAGCTGGCCCGAACAGTTCCAGTATGGTCATGACGCTGCCAGCGATGCAGAGGCCGTGACCCAAGCCGAAACTGACGGCCGCGGGCGCCGCGAGCCACCAGCCTCTCAGAAATAGAGCCGCACCGCATGTTAATAAGAGCCCCACAAGCTGTAGAGAGTAGCCGCATACGCAGATCAGCACCTGAACAGAGCGGATCTCAAGCGAATCGACTAATTAGAGCCACATACTGCAAGAAACTAACCACATACCATACACCGTTTAATTAGTTATAGGAAGAATGATCACTAATTGAGTTCGGTTGATTAGTATAATGCACACCCGCACCTACCTTGTGCTGTACGTACGAGAAATGCCCCGTAACGGCGGCCAGAATTCGTCCCAGGGCCGAGCAGACTGCGGCGATGCTGAGAACGAAAGCGGCATCAGCTTGCCCCATCAGAACGCGGCTATTCGACAGCAAAACCGGGGTCATCGAGTAGAAGGTGAAACCGCAGCCCATTCCAGTAAACGTCCCGGCTGACATTAGGCGGAATCGCCAGTCCCCTGCCATCCGGCGTCCGAACTGCAGAAATGGCACGGATTCCGCACTCCTCCTGCGGGGGTGGTGGCGGGGAAAAATCGGTTTTCAGGTTTTCGGTTTGAAAATCCGAGGCAAAAAGTGGCACATAAAAGGAGATTTCTGCCTGAATCCGTCGCTAAGCTTAGCTGTAGTCCTAGCCTTCACTCAGCCTAAAAACTTACCTGGTACATACAGTATGTTTCTGTACATGGCAAGATCCGTGAAATGGCTAATTTATGAAGTGCGTCACACTCTGTGTGTGTACGTAGTTTTCAACAATCAATATACAGGGTGGCCCATTTATCTATCCGGGGTTTTGACTGCTGATAACTTTGCGTTTACTGAAGAAAACGAAACAAAATTTGTACCAGATACAGGTACAGGTTCAAAGTTTTTGTGCGCCGATTTTCAAGAGAATCTGACGCTATCTGCCAGAATGGCGCGATTTTATCGGATGAGCGCGCTTTTTAGTTGAAGGTTTTCTGTACAGTCCAGCAAATGAGATTGCATCTGGCGCGCCGGCGTTGGCGCGTTCCAGGAACGTTGGTAAACATTGCCAAGCCAAAGCAGCGCCCTGTAGACGTATTTGACGGAATGATTGCTGAACTACGCCAGAAGACGCTGCTCGAATGCGAGCCACACCTGACCAACGTGAATGTTACGTGATCGAAAACGGAGGTCACGTTGAAGTGCATAACCAGCGATGCCATCATTAGATCCTCTTGAAATTCTGGGCGCAAAAACTTTGAACCTGTACCTGTACCTGGTACAATTTTTGTTTCGTTTTGTTCAGTCAACGCAAAGTTATCAGCGATCAAAACCCCGGATAGATAAATGGGCCACCCTGTACATACCGTAATGCTTCCAGTAGTGCCCGCAGAGCACTATACTGGGGCACTGTTATATTTACTGTATACAGCCGCGCATCGGGATCGCAAATTCTTTCACCTGTGTACTATACAATTTCAAGTTCTTTGCGTACAGCGGCACTAGTGGAGTGGGGGTACTATTAAAGAGTTTTCCGCATTTTTTATTCCAAATAACAGTTTCCCACCACCACCCTGCCGCCACCTTCACCTCCTCCCCGCGGCAGGGGCCGCCAGACGCTGGCGCAAACCAAATTGTGCGCGGAAATGGCGCCTAATAAAAGTGTGGCGCCCCTCCAGCCGTACGCTTCATTTAGAGCCACACTGAGAGGCGGGAACGCGAAAAGGCCCATCGCTCCGCCGATGGTGACCAGGCCGGTCGCCAAATAGCGGTACTTTTCGAACCACTGAGCCAGAACCGCGACCGTGTTGGGACCGCAAAAACCGAAACCGATTCCTGGAGTGCGTGCGTGCGTGCGTGCGTGCGTGCGTGTTCGCCGGTGCGTGCGTGCGTGCGTGCGTGCGTGCGTGCGTGCGTGCGTGCGACCCCACCTGCGATAGTTTCGCCTGCAATAAAAGCATAGATATTTGGTGCCACTGAGCAAATGACGTATCCCATTGAGCATAGCGTCGCGCCAAATGTCGCAGTCTTGCGACACCCGTATTCCGCACCGAAGTGACCACCCAGAAGACCTAAATAGAAAGAAAAGTAAATGTCTCTCATTCACGAGTGTCTCTATTCACGTTTTTAAAATTGTTCGTGGAAATGCACTGCGCCCACAACCACTCACTAACCATTTATCTCTGCTTGTTTTACAACTCATCAAAAGCGTAATTTGAAGTGAAAAGTTGCGCACACTGCAAGTAGGCAGTTTTGCAGCGTTGTCGCACTTTGCTAGAATTGAAACGCGAAGCCGATTAAAAGTAATGTAAAAACTACACTGTCAGATACCCTAGAAGGGCAGGTAAAAACTGTTGCATTGCAATATACGAAAAGCCATTCACCTGCCACCATGCTTCCGCCATAGTTTAGCGAACCGGCCAGTGCGATGACGCTTCGTTTTTCTTGAAAAGTTTCCAATAATTCCTCAAAAAAGACGCCATAGGAAAACATCAATCCAAATCCCAGAGCTGTCATGACGGTGGCGGAAAGCAGCACCAGCCAAGCCCAACCCGAATCGCGCATTCTGCAGGAAAAAGCCTAGCAGCTAACAGATGTTAGCATAGCCCCTGAATTTGCGAGCCATTGCCAGTTGCCAGAGCCATTGCGCGGCTGGGCTGCTAGCTAGCTGCTGCAATGATGTGGAGAGGTACAGACTTGACGGAAAAAATCGATTTCTAAACGCGTTATAGTATAGCGTTGGCTGTGCTATAGCCGGCATCCACAGGGGCTGCTGCCATACCGCGAATCTCCCAATAGTGCCTCAGGGCATATTAGTTGTAATCAAAATTTTGAAAGAGTAGAGCAACCAAAAGAGATTGCGTGGCGTTCCCCATATGATTTGCTCTAAAATTTGCTTTGGCAATTCATCAATTTTTTTTTTTTTTTGGGGGGGGGGGGGGGGGTGGGGGGGGGGGGGGGTGGGGGAGTGGGTTTGGGGGGTGGTGGGTGAAATGGTTTTTGTTTGGGTTTTTGTGGGTGTTTTTGCGTCTTTTCTTGCTCATAATTTTTTGGGTGGGGGGGGGGGTTTGGTCTTCTGTGGGGGCGGGTTGGGTGGGGTGTTGTTTTTTTTTTGTGGGGGCGGCGGGGTTTGTGGGGGGGGTCTTGCGGTTTCTCGGCGCTAAAATCGCAGAAGAATGTGGTATCAAGATTGAAAATGGAAGAATTGCCTTTCAAACAAATGAAACATATTTACCCACTAAATTTGACATTACAAAAGTAATATCAATTCACCACAATCTCTATAAAAAATATTTCACCATGAATCAAAAATACAATGACAAAGAAATTCCAATAATCTTTGCCAATCCAAAGCTTCACAAAGAACCACCCCAATTACGAACAATTGTAGCAGCCAGAAAATCTAGCCTGAAGCCACTTGAACAAGTTTGCAAGATGTTCCTTTGTCACTACACTACCCATTTTTACAATTATTGCAATGCTATATATGCAAGACAGAAGAACAAAGTCTATGTGTCAGTCAACAACTCATATACTGTAGCTGAAAGTCTAAAAGAAATGAAAACAATTAACTCAATTTATTCTGGAGACTTCAGTGCTTTATACCCATCATTGCTACATACAACAATCATTCAAGGAATCTACTCAGTTATTGACCTATGTCACAAGAATGCAAAGACAGACTATGTGTCTCTGAAGTCAAGGAAAGTAACATATCTAAACACATTTCAAAGCAATTCTCAATGTTGGCACAAAAATGAAGTGAAGGAATTATGCAAGGATATCCTACAAAATTCATATATGAAGTTTGCCAACATTATATTTCACACAATTAAAGGTTGTCCACAAGGTGGAGTCACTAGCTGTGCCTTAGCTGACCTTTGCTTAAGCTGGTATGAATATAAATGGCTCAAAGACAACAAAACAAAAGAAGACCAACACATCTTTAGGTATGTTGATGACATCTTAGCTATTAACTTTAGCAATTTTCAAGAAATTGCATCTCACATATATCCCTCTGAACTAAGACTGAATAATACTACAGTCTCCCATAACAATACACACTTTCTGGACTTGTCAATCGAAATTCAAAACAAAAATGCTGAAATACTTTTGTACAATAAAACAGATGCTTATAACTTCAAAATCAAACGTTACATGATGGCAGACAGCAATGTTCCCAAGAATATGCCATTTGGAATACTTAGAGGACAAGTGCTGCGTATACTTCGTTTAACAACATCAGAGATTGATATGTGGAACAGAATAAAGAATTTATATGATGAATATGTGAACTGCAATGGCTGCAATCAAGAGTTAACTTTGAAACATATAATAAAAACATTACATAACCAAGAAAATTTACTAAAAAGAATATGTAAAATTTACAACAGAAAAAACATAATAAAACAAATTTTATCAATTTGAAATATTTCACAAAAAACCTTTCTGAAACAGTCTCATTCTCAAACTGATTTCACAGTCTCATTCTGAAACTGATTTTCAATCTCAGTTCTCATTCTGTAGATTACTGTACATGGACAATTCAAATGACTTAAAACTGGAAGAGAATCAAGCTAAAGAAAATAGAATTGGAAATCTCAAAGAAAAATGATGCAGTGCACCACGACAATCGTGAAGCGAGGTGCACTGCAGTCTCTGATACATTTTTACAAGATTTGAAAGAAAAAAACTACAGAAATTTGTTAAATCAAGAAATCTACCTTGAAATCTAAAAAATCATGAAAAAATTCTCAAACATACCCAAAACCAACTGCCAAATATTGAAGAAAATGCAAGACAAAAATGTCTCTCTTTCCATCTTCCTATGAATCATCCCTGAAATTCATTCAAATCCCTATCAATTCTCAGAAATCCCTATCTCAGAACTCTTGAAAAACTTTCAAAACTTAAAGAACTTGTCTTGGAATCATCAAGAGCCTATGGTATGTTTTACAATATTATTTCTAAAAAAATTGCTATTCGGAGTTGGAAAACGATGAAAATCACAAGACCAGGTACATAAAATAAATACTTAATCCCCTTCCCTAGTAATGTGGAAATAACCCGCTATTTTGTCAGTTACAACCTAAATCTTAAAGGCTGGTTGCCTCTGAAGAGCCTCGCCAGTCTGAGCGTTAGGCATAGAGGCGAAACGCTCATTTATTAACTGAAAATAAATACTCCCAGTATCCTAATGTTAGGTATAGTACATATTATTTTTTAAAATAGCTACCATATTCATTCTAATTACACCTGGCAGTTCTCTACGGGGTTGGTCGTGGCCTAGAGCCCGCACCCCCTGAGTTCTGTCGGTAGCATTAGATAAATACATAAATAAATACATATTACTAAATATATAAATTTAATTATATATTTACATATACTACAATTAAACATACATAAATTACATAAGACAATATACTTGTCCATCTCTGTGATGGACAGTCGCTTCGGCGGCGTTACAGTTCCCTCAGGGAGCGTTACCAACCGCCTCGGCGGTGCTAGCCTCGTGCTAGCGTTACAAACCGCGTTAGCGGTGTTAGCCTTTGTGCTAGCGTTACCAACCGCCTCGGCGGCAATCTTTTTACAATAAATTCTCTCAGTTATTACTTACTATTACCTCCGAATAACAAAATTTAAATTTATGTAATATATCCCACTATTTTTCTACCTGCACACATAAACAATTACAGTTTTACCTGCACATAGATAATTACAGCATTCTCCACATGTGCCACAAGGCCTATTAAAGGCCATACATGTCTACTAGAAATTGGTCACATCACCCCCCCACAATACATAATCAGCGTCCCTGGGTGTACCTTACGATGAGGTACCCCACTGGTCTTACACATTACATCACAATAGTTAATAAGTAACATAATAAAATTAAATCTTAAGTCCTCAGATTACATAATCAGGTACATTGTTAATTACATATACCTGAATCTGGCTAGATCATGTAATGAGTGGATGACAGCCGCTCCACGGATAGGCCTCCCGTTGTCTTTGCCCATGCCTCCGAGGGCACGGGAAGGCTTCCTGGGATCCTGGGCTGTACAGGAAAAGTTATTCAACTTTGGCAAACGCCTGGCCAGCAGTCCTGGCAATAGTCTCGGAGGGAACCTTCTATTCCTGGCATACCTTCAACCTCTCTCAGCTTTTCAAATGTACTTCCAGTACAATCTGCTGAACAAGGGCGCATGCCCACCCCCCGTGGTGCTGAAGGGAGATGCTGCAACATTGAATGCACAGTGATGAATGAGCAAATGAACTACAGCATATCTCGGAATAAGAATAATCACAAAATTACATGTGCATGTGGGAAAAACTGCATAACATGTCAACATATAACCACAAGGGACTACATAAAATTTACTACAACTAATCAAATTATAACCACAGGTTCGGATAATCAAGGTTCTTGGAACTGTAACACCAAAAATTTAGTTTACATGATAACTTGTAGAAAATGTGGCTACCAATATATTGGTGAAACTAAACGTCAGCTGGCTACTAGATTCAGAGAACATCGCAGAGCAGTGATCAATAACAAGTCTAATCTAAACTTATACAAACACTTTAGGACTAATAATCATACCGTTAAAGATATGGGAATAGAAATAATTCAGCAGTTTCATGATGATGGAGAAATTGCAAATAAGAACAGACTAGATGCTGAAAAATTCTGGATACAGCAGGCAAACACACTATATCCATATGGTCTAAATACACATATGAAGTCTCTGGGTACAGTACAAAGCTTACAAGATGTTATGAAAATCCCAAAAGACAAAAATCCATACTTTGCTGGAATAGCAATTCGTCGTGATAGAAAAATAAATTTTAATAAGAAACACAAGAAAAAATCAAAGAAAACACAAGTGGATGACATCAAAGCTGAAGACTTTATTGCAAAAGTTCAAAAACTTCAGAAAAATGACTTATTCAGTGAACTAAATCATTCAAATAGAAGATTTTTAGAATATATAGTGCAGAGGTGCCTTCATAAAAGGTATAATACTGAAATTGCATCACTACTAGTAGGCTTTCTTCTGAAAGATACTAAAAAATTAAATGCTCAAAAAATATGTAGGAACTATCAAAAAAGGATTGTGATTACTCATGTGCACAAAATGGTGTCACAGATTGGAATTAGCAAAATACTATCAAAAAGTAATATAAGCAAAATATTACAGAGACCCATACCAGAAATCAATTGGGACATCCAAATAATTTACAAAACAGCACCACCTCAATGGACCAAGTTATGTAACTACAGCAAGGAACTGAAATCTCTTGATGAAGTTGCACTTACAACTGCTCTAGAAAATGTTGATAGATGTGGATGCAACAAAGTGTTTGCCCACAAAGATACTGGACATGTTATAACAGGAGACTTAAGCATAATTCAAAATGATGAACTTAGACATTGTCTATTACTTGGAACAAAATTCAAAACAAACATTTATGAAGACAAAAGAAAGATTTTTGAATCAATTCAGAATGAGATAAAACCATACCTACAAGGACTAGTTGCAAAACAAATCATCAACCACTCAGAGCTGACTTCAGTTGAAACAAGCATAATAAACCAACTCAAAAAAAGAATTCAACAGAACTTCCCTGAAAGGTCAAATAAGAAAATAAAATATGGAAGCATTGGCTATCTAAGAGCATTTCAGCAGAGCTATATCATCACAACTACAGACAAGGTTCCTGGCAATTATTCAATTATATGCAAAAATTATTATTTTAAAAAAATCGCAGAAGAATGTGGTATCAAGATTGAAAATGGAAGAATTGCCTTTCAAACAAATGAAACATATTTACCCACTAAATTTGACATTACAAAAGTAATATCAATTCACCACAATCTCTATAAAAAATATTTCACCATGAATCAAAAATACAATGACAAAGAAATTCCAATAATCTTTGCCAATCCAAAGCTTCACAAAGAACCACCCCAATTACGAACAATTGTAGCAGCCAGAAAATCTAGCCTGAAGCCACTTGAACAAGTTTGCAAGATGTTCCTTTGTCACTACACTACCCATTTTTACAATTATTGCAATGCTATATATGCAAGACAGAAGAACAAAGTCTATGTGTCAGTCAACAACTCATATACTGTAGCTGAAAGTCTAAAAGAAATGAAAACAATTAACTCAATTTATTCTGGAGACTTCAGTGCTTTATACCCATCATTGCTACATACAACAATCATTCAAGGAATCTACTCAGTTATTGACCTATGTCACAAGAATGCAAAGACAGACTATGTGTCTCTGAAGTCAAGGAAAGTAACATATCTAAACACATTTCAAAGCAATTCTCAATGTTGGCACAAAAATGAAGTGAAGGAATTATGCAAGGATATCCTACAAAATTCATATATGAAGTTTGCCAACATTATATTTCACACAATTAAAGGTTGTCCACAAGGTGGAGTCACTAGCTGTGCCTTAGCTGACCTTTGCTTAAGCTGGTATGAATATAAATGGCTCAAAGACAACAAAACAAAAGAAGACCAACACATCTTTAGGTATGTTGATGACATCTTAGCTATTAACTTTAGCAATTTTCAAGAAATTGCATCTCACATATATCCCTCTGAACTAAGACTGAATAATACTACAGTCTCCCATAACAATACACACTTTCTGGACTTGTCAATCGAAATTCAAAACAAAAATGCTGAAATACTTTTGTACAATAAAACAGATGCTTATAACTTCAAAATCAAACGTTACATGATGGCAGACAGCAATGTTCCCAAGAATATGCCATTTGGAATACTTAGAGGACAAGTGCTGCGTATACTTCGTTTAACAACATCAGAGATTGATATGTGGAACAGAATAAAGAATTTATATGATGAATATGTGAACTGCAATGGCTGCAATCAAGAGTTAACTTTGAAACATATAATAAAAACATTACATAACCAAGAAAATTTACTAAAAAGAATATGTAAAATTTACAACAGAAAAAACATAATAAAACAAATTTTATCAATTTGAAATATTTCACAAAAAACCTTTCTGAAACAGTCTCATTCTCAAACTGATTTCACAGTCTCATTCTGAAACTGATTTTCAATCTCAGTTCTCATTCTGTAGATTACTGTACATGGACAATTCAAATGACTTAAAACTGGAAGAGAATCAAGCTAAAGAAAATAGAATTGGAAATCTCAAAGAAAAATGATGCAGTGCACCACGACAATCGTGAAGCGAGGTGCACTGCAGTCTCTGATACATTTTTACAAGATTTGAAAGAAAAAATACAGAAATTTGTTAAATCAAGAAATCTACCTTGAAATCTAAAAAATCATGAAAAAATTCTCAAACATACCCAAAACCAACTGCCAAATATTGAAGAAAATGCAAGACAAAAATGTCTCTCTTTCCATCTTCCTATGAATCATCCCTGAAATTCATTCAAATCCCTATCAATTCTCAGAAATCCCTATCTCAGAACTCTTGAAAAACTTTCAAAACTTAAAGAACTTGTCTTGGAATCATCAAGAGCCTATGGTATGTTTTACAATATTATTTCTAAAAAAATTGCTATTCGGAGTTGGAAAACGATGAAAATCACAAGACCAGGTACATAAAATAAATACTTAATCCCCTTCCCTAGTAATGTGGAAATAACCCGCTATTTTGTCAGTTACAACCTAAATCTTAAAGGCTGGTTGCCTCTGAAGAGCCTCGCCAGTCTGAGCGTTAGGCATAGAGGCGAAACGCTCATTTATTAACTGAAAATAAATACTCCCAGTATCCTAATGTTAGGTATAGTACATATTATTTTTTAAAATAGCTACCATATTCATTCTAATAATCCATTGAGAGGAAAATCTTTGATCTATAGTGGGTCCATCAAGAATCGAACCCAGAGCCGGGAGCGCAAGCGGCCGATTCTCTACCACTAGGCCACACGCTGCCCAGAACTTGCACAGGACACGGCTGGAGGAATTTGCAAATTTTTTGTGCTGTTGTGCCTAAACCCTCGAATAACGGCTCTCCAATGACCCGGGAAAGGAGAGGTTGAAAGTGAAGGGAGAGGAATTGCAGTGCTCACCAGTGGCGGATCCAGGATAAGGCTAAAGAGGGAATTCCCCCCTCCCGAAATCGAAAATCTAGGGAGGAAAGGGGGAACGGCTGGGCCGTGAGAGAAGAAACGTGCTTAGCGAACCTACTTTTCCGCATAAAAATGCGTGTAGGTGGTCAAAAACCTCTAAAAATATGTTCGCCCGCGGCGCAGATTTTCTGCGCTACTTGGCACTGATTAACCGATTGGGTGCCCAAAACATCGCCAAAATGACCCAGCATCTGTAAATTACAACAGGGTTTCCCATTCTGCTAAATCCTTCACCACTCCGAAAACATTTTTTGCTCACCGGTGCTCACTGACGAGCAGGGGTCCGCAGAGCCAGCCGAGGCCGAAGCAGAGCGCGTGCTGGCCCAGGCAGGCGGGCAGCTGCGCGGTCGAAAAGAGCTGCTGCCCTTGAGGGCGTAGGCGGCCGAGGAGACGACTCCGTAGCCCAGCAGGTCCGCGCACACGGTCAGCGCCAAGAAGATGAACGTGTCGGCCAGTAGCACCAGGCCCGTCAGTCCCGCCGTCACCACGAGCGCGCCGCAGAGGCTGACGAGCGCCGTGTCGGCGCGCGCCGCTGCCAACGCGGTCACCAGGAGCCGCCCCAGAGCATTGGCCAGGAACTGGCCCGGTTGCACACTTGAAAACGTTTACCACGACACCGCCAACACCGCGCAGGCCCGTAGACGATTAGTCCTTTGTCCAAACTTTGACTGTTTTCCTGGTCTGTGCAGCGTTGGCAGCTTGGCAGCGTAAATTCAGAGTAAGTAAACCGATTGAGCTGGCCAGCGTGGCGGCGGACTGAGCCGACAGTCCGCGCTCGATGATCAGCGCGCACGCAGCACATCGCGCGCGCAAGTACCGGATACACCGCATGAATCGCCCAATTCAACGTTCCGGGCGTGATTTTTCAACCTGCTTCCACACACTGGTCGCTAAATGCCCCACCACAGCACGCCCTCTTTTACAGCTCTCGTTCTTATCAAGTTCTTGCTTCCGCTGCGCGCAATGATCCCCTGGCGCGCTGCGCTCGCTTTGAGTGGCCTTTTGTCAATGGGCTGCTTGCGTCATCTCGTCTCTCGACACGCATAAGACTCTAGAAAAACATGGCACGACATTTCGTAATGATTGGCGCTACCGCAGCCGTGGCCGCGCTGCTTTTCGTGGTGGCTCTCATTGGATTAGGCGCGTACTTTTTCGTGTCGACAGGCGCCAACGACGAGTCGGTGGCAACTACCCCTGGGGAATCGGGGGATGGTCCAACTGCCACTGCCCAGCCTTCGGGTCAGTGGCGCATCCCGAAGTGTAGTAAGCATACCTGCAACTTGGGAAGGGGTCTTCCAACAGGTGCTGGCTTAAACCCCCCCCCCCCAAGGAATGTGTGAAGCCCACCCAACCCCCCCCAAATTTTTGGGAACTTTCTCCTGCTTACTCACGTAAATTAAATGGAAAATAAATGTGTCTTGTACTGTGTTCTTGAGCAAAAAACGACAAGAAAGCTATTTACAGTGTATTTTGACAAAAACTCGACCAAAAGTGGCTATTTTTTCTCCCCAGACGCCCCTTCCAGTTTTTAAACCCCCCCTCCCCCCGCCCAGTAGCTTGGGTAGCACTTGCATCATACACATCCAAAAAACTGCAGTTCAGGTCACGTGGACGTATTCGCCACTGGCAAAGTGACCACTAGCACATACTATCTAAGTGAGCCAATAAGGAGCATCACAAGTAGAGGGCAGTTGTCAATCAAGAATACGTCATTCATCATCCAGCTGATCAAAGCTTCCGTGGACAGAGACCGGGTCTCCATTCAACTTCCCACAGAGTGGGCGCCACATCTGAATCTGAACCTGAAGTTGCTCGCGAATGGCGCATTTCAAGAGGACACCACACACGAGCCCAATGTCAGGCTTCACTGTGCCACGCGCTACTGCGAAGTGCTGATTAGGATCATGCTCAAGACCGTGAACGCCATTGAAGCTCAGGGCAACTATCGATTTTGGCATTCCAACTACAAGTTTGGAACATTTCAACCAGAAATGGAACAATTCCGCTTGAAAGCGGAGCAAGGTACCGTAAACCCTATAATTAGCCCCCCTATAATTAGCCCCCCCTATAATAATACACCCGTCCCAAGACCACTTTGAGTTAATAAGCCCCCCCCCCCCCTATAATTACGCCCCCTCCCTAAATGAACCATCGTCTAAAAGGCACATGTTTCCATTTCTGGGTGTATGTATGGTCGCGTATGTGTATGTATGTACACGTATGTGCATGTGAGACTGTGTGAGAGTGTGTTAGTGTACCAACGTGTGTGCACAGCGCCTTTTTCCCTTAAAAATCGCCTCCACGCGCCTTTTTGCCCACACATCTTCCCACTCATCGACACTTCCAGTTTATAAGCCCCCCCTATAATTAGCCCCCCCCCCTATAATTATACACCCTCCTAGAGCTCGAACGAAAAAATTAGCCCCCGGGGGGGCTAATTATAGGGTTTACGGTATGTACATACATCTGAACTGTCACAGATTCTTCAGTATGTGAATATTTCCACTTGAACCTCCCCCCCCCCCGCGGTTTGGGTTTGGGGAATGGGCTGAAGCCAAAAGCCAGTAGCCAGAAGACAGAGCACGTGGCATGGCCTTAAGAGGCGTTCCACAGAATTTCCAGGTATCTGATGCACGCAAAAAAATAGATTTTGCTAAAATCGATTTTAGGGGGTCCAGATGAATGTCCCATTGGTGGTGGGAACGCTCGTTTCGACCATCGACCTTCACCTGCTCCGGAGGGGTCTCCTAAGTGAGACCACTGAAATGCCAAAAATTGACCAAAAAATGGGACTTGGTTGTTTTGGGCCGCCTCCCTCGAGGGTGGTGTGCCTAGGAGGGTGGCTGGTAGGTGGCACCACTAAGTTAACAACTCTACTAGGACACCCCAAGTTGGCACCTCTCTGCACCCCTCCTAGCTTATGTTACAATGCTCCAAAAAAGGGTGCGCTAATTTTGCAAAAATGGCCATAAGTGCTGTGCCACCAAATATTTTTTGCCCAAAATTTACCAGCATCGGGAGAACCCTTGGGGCACTCTACTCTCAAATTTATAGAATCTAAAGCCCTGGCATTCGGCAGTTATAAGCTGAAACCTTCCAAATGCTCCAAAGATGGGTGCGCTAATTTTGCAAAAATGGTCATAAGTGCTGTGCCACCAAATATTTTTTGCCCAAAACTTACCACCAAAGGGGCGACCCTTGGGGCACTCTACCCTCAAATTTATAGAGTCTAAAGCCCTGGCGTTCGGCAGTTATAAGCTGAAACCTTCCAAATGCTCCAAAGATGGGTGCGCTAATTTTGCAAAAATGGTCATAAGTGCTGTGCCACCAAATATTTTTTGCCCAAAACTTACCACCAAAGGGGCGACCCTTGGGGCACTCTACCCTCAAATTTATAGAGTCTAAAGCCCTGGCGTTCGGCAGTTATAAGCTGAAACCTTCCAAATGCTCCAAAGATGGGTGCGCTAATTTTGCAAAAATGGTCATAAGTGCTGTGCCACCAAATATTTTTTGCCCAAAACTTACCACCAAAGGGGCGACCCTTGGAGCACTCTACCCTCAAATTGATAGAGTCTAAAGCCCTGGCGTTCGGCAGTTTAAGCTGAAATTTTCAAATTTCGCGTTTTTTGGCGCGATTTTTTGCCCTTTTGTCATTGTCTTTCACGCAAATTGGCCCTCCCCTTCACGATTTGTTGTGTTACACAAGCCCGCATACATGGCTGACAATGCGCCAAACTTGAGCTGCACAGCTCTCAAACGTCATAGGTGCAAATCTCTCAAACGAACTTGTGTTGGCGGTTTTGCTGTGTTGTGGATGCCCTGTGACCAACCCAATGCTATGTATGGCGTCACGCACGGTGCTTCAGTAGCAACGCACCGTTTGGCAGAAACCAGCCACTATCAAATCCAGACAGTCTAGAAGCTCAACTACAGATTAACATGGCAGTGGTTGGCTATTGGCGCCACCGTTCAAAGGACATACTCCACCATGCCGTGGTTTGTGGTGGGCCTAGCTTGGTAAACGTTTGATGGTGTTCTAAAGTAGGTCTAATGGGTTAGATCAGTCAGAATCTGTGCATCTGTGTGTCCGAATCTGTCAAACTATGCGTTGCTAGTAAAGTACCATGACCCCATACATAGGCACATAGCATTGGGTTGGTCACAGGGCATCCACAACACAGCAAAACCGCCAACACAAGTTCGTTTGAGAGATTTGCACCTATGACGTTTGAGAGCTGTGCAGCTCAAGTTCGGCGCATTGTCAGCCATGTATGCGGGCTTGTGTAACACAACAAATCGTGAAGGGGAAGGCCAATTTGCGCGAAAGACAATGACAAAAGGGCAAAAAATCGCGCCAAAAAACGCGAAATTTGAAAATTTCAGCTTATAACTGCCGAACGCCAGGGCTTTAGACTCTATAAATTCGAGGGTAGAGTGCCCCAAGGGTCGCCCCTTTGGTGGTAAGTTTTGGGCAAAAAATATTTGGTGGCACAGCACTTATGACCATTTTTGCAAAATTAGCGCACCCATCTTTGGAGCATTTGGAAGGTTTCAGCTTATAACTGCCGAACGCCAGGGCTTTAGATTCTATAAATTTGAGAGTAGAGTGCCCCAAGGGTTCTCCCGATGCTGGTAAATTTTGGGCAAAAAATATTTGGTGGCACAGCACTTATGGCCATTTTTGCAAAATTAGCGCACCCTTTTTTGGAGCATTGTAACATAAGCTAGGAGGGGTGCAGAGAGGTGCCAACTTGGGGTGTCCTAGTAGAGTTGTTAACTTAGTGGTGCCACCTACCAGCCACCCTCCTAGGCACACCACCCTCGAGGGAGGCGGCCCAAAACAACCAAGTCCCATTTTTTGGTCAATTTTTGGCATTTCAGTGGTCCCACTTAGGAGACCCCTCCGGAGCAGGTGAAGGTCGATGGTCGAAACGAGCGTTCCCACCACCAATGGTACATTCATCTGGACCCCCTAAAATCGATTTTAGCAAAATCTATTTTTTTGCGTGCATCAGATACCTGGAAATTCTGTGGAACGCCTCTTAAGATGAGGATCACACAATGGTACTGGGCTCTGGGTGCACTAACACTGTACATGCATTGATCAAAAGTTCTATTTCAGATTCAGACATTCGCCTATCAGTGACGGCCAAGAAACTCAAAGTCAAAGCGACAGGATATCAGACTATCAAGTTCTATAATGGGAAATTTGATGAAGCCGAGTTTCATTTGAGCAACCCGGGTGATCCAGGCATTGCGGCGCTGTCTGTTGCAAGCTTTGAGGGCGTCAAAATCGGCAGAGTCAACGCAATCTTGTCAGACCATAGCTTCCTGTTCACCTCAGCGGTTGAGGCACTATCAGGATCAATCGAGAACTGGTCAGATCTGGTATTCAGGACAGCCAGCGACAATTGATGTGAAGAGAGACCCCCAAGACAAGTGCGCAGTTGTTCACCAGTTTGTCGGCCAAGTGGACGGAACTGGAGCTGCGGATGTTGTCAGCGTTGACATTGCCGAGTTTTCTAAACTAAAACACATTGGCGTGTCGGTGCCACTAGAAATTGAGCTCACAAAAGGCGCCGCAACAGGCCGGTTGTCATGGACCATCGACCAGAGCTGGCACAAGCATCTAAAACTGAAGACAAATGCCACAAGTGGCACCTTGGCATTGGAGCTTGACAGCGGGAACGTGGTGCCACAATTCTTCAGGTGCAAAAATCCACTAAAATGCCGGAACAAGGTAGAGGTGCAGACTCCAAATATCGATGCGATCGACGTGGATTCCGCAATGGTGCATTCCAAGGACACATTCAGCAGTCCGAAGCTGGTCTTGGCCGTCAGCAAAGGTGCGTTTACATATTGTTTGTGTTTTGCACAAATGTGATTTCTTGATCAGCTCTGTCGGGCCACGGGCCGAGTTCTCTGAAGCTGTCAGTCGACGTCAAGAGGTTGCTAGTCAAGCAAGCTGGAAGGGCAAGCGAACTGACGGGCAAGGCGGACGCCATGCTGGTGGCCTGTTCTGGTTGGGCTGGGCACACCGTCGACCTCAGTGGCCTGCGGACGCAGACGACCGCTGTCAACACCTCCGGCGCCTCAGATGTGCGCGTTAGAGCATCGTACATGCTCGACGTGTTCATCGGCGGCTCTGGGAGTGTGTATTACACCGGGGATCCCAAGATCAAGGAGAAGAGAGCGGCAGAGGCCACTGGCAGACTGATCAAAGTTTGAGGAACTCCTTTCCAGCGGCTTAAGGCAGTCACACTGCTTCTGCTTGAACTTTGTGATGACAGCAACAAGGAGATGGTTGTGATGACAGCATGGTGTGATGAGGTGTGGTGTGATGACATGTGGTGAGGTGTGGTGTGGTGTGATGAGGTGTGGTGTGATGACAACAAGTATGGTGTGATGACAGCAACAAGGAGATGGTTGTGAGTTGGGAAGCCACGCGCACGTCATACCCAGCTGCACCCACGCTCAATCGACCATGTGTCCATGTTGTGTTAGCACTGAAGCAGAGTGGATCCTTTTCATGCCACCTGCTGTGAAACACAATCAACAAAACCATACAAAAGTGCGCAAAACAACCAACGCACAAATTGAAAGATGCGCGCCATCTAAACTCGCGTCCAAGCCACCACATTAGCACCATACTTGCAACTCGTCTATTGGGAAGCCCTAACAGCGCCTTGCCCTTGGTTAACTGAAAAGAAATTGTAGTGGGGCTGGATCTCAGCAACAAATGTGTGGGAGATAAGGATAGAAAATTTGTACCATATAACTAGGTACCATATAACTAAAAATTCCACATAACTAGGTACCTGCGGTCAACATTAGGCCAACATAGGACTATTTTGGTGTATTATGACAGTTGAAGACAGAAAAGGACACAACGATATTTAGTTTCACCATTCTAGAGGAATTTATAAACTTTAGAAAAATCTGTGTGCAGGGTGTGGGGACATGCATGGGGGGGGGGGGTTTGACGTCAATCTCCCCCCGACCTAGTTTCAGCTATGCAGGATAGCTGCAAGTAGATGAAGGTCCCCCAAATCTGCCAGAGCCTGAAAATGTTAGCTTGGCGTTCCCTGTTCAAATGATAAAAAGGGCATTCAAGAGCCAAAATCTTCTGGATGTGCCACATGGTTAGGCGCACACTTAGGAAAAAAGTTAATTTTGACAAAATTTGACAGTTACCATAAGTTTTATCATTCACTGCATGCATTGGGCCGAAAGGGGCCAATGTCCAAAAAACAGCTCCCTTCTGCAAAATAGAACATTTGATCAAAATTGGACTCCCCCACCCCAGCCCTGAAATAAATCCTGGCTACACCACTGGCTATGCACCTTCAGATTTTGAACCACCTTCCTTTCTCAGTGTCCCAACCATGTCACACGTATGGTACTAGCCACAAGAATCAACACATCAACAATCAAAATGGCCATCTCATAACACCCCATGGCCACCACTGCGATGCAACACCATGGGTGGTCCCTATAGGAGGCCACCACCAGCCCTGGCCTGCGGCTCCCTGCCAGGCCAGGCTTCTTTCACATACTTCTTCTTCTTGGGCCAGAGTTCGTCCTCATCCT